>OY740822.1:2417393-2641678 GCA_963514005.1 Raja brachyura | reverse complement strand
CCATTCGAGCCAGCACCGCCGTTCATTGTGATCATGGCTGATCGTCCCAATCAATAACCCGTTCCTGCCTTCTCCCCGTATCCCCTGACTCCTCTAGCCCCGAGAGCCTCGACCCGAAACGCCACCCATTCCCCTTCTCTGCAGCTCTGCCCTCATCGACATTCGGCCAAAAAACCCACGCTGGCTATCCCTAATCAGCCCTTGTCCATCCACATGCCTGTAGATCTTAGCCCTTAGAATATTCTTCAGTAACTTCCCAACTACAGATGTTAAACACACCGGCCGTTAGTCCCCAGTATTTTCCCTGCAGCCCTTCCTGAAGAGAGGTACATTTGCCACTCTCTCTCTCACTCTCACTCCCCCTCTCTCGTCCCCCCCCCCCCCCCCCCCCAACCCCTCCTCCAACCCCTCCGCTCCGAGTGCGGTCATTCACCGTGGCTTCAGGAATGCTGGCCTCAAAACCTTTTTGTATACGAGGATGCGGAGAAACCTGCGAAGTTGCCTGGAATCCAGTGACATTCCTGGGAGGGGGATAGAGAGGGGGAGAGAGAGGGAGAGGGGAGAGGGGGGAGAGAGAGAGGAGAGAGGAGAGAGGAGAGGGGGGAGAGAGTGAGGAGAGAGGGAGATGGAGGGCAAAATGGAGAGGGGGGAAGTGGGGGAGAGAGGGAGAGGGAGAGGGGGGAGAGGGAGAGGGAGAGGGGGGGAGAGGGAGGGGGGAGAGAGAGGGGGGAGAGAGTGGGGGGAGAGAGAGGGGGAGGGAGAGGGGGGATAGAGGGAGAGGGGGATAGAGGGAGAGGGGGATAGAGGGAGAGGGGGATAGAGGGAGAGGGGGATAGAAGGCGAAAGGGAGAGGGGAAGTGGGGGACAGGAAAGGGAGAGGAGGGGGCAAAAGAGAGAGGAAGAGAGAGTGGGAGAAAGAGGGATAGCAAGGGAGAGAGAGGGGGGGAGAGAGAGAGAGGGGAGAGAGAGAGAGGGAGAGAGAGAGAGAGGAGAGAGTGGAGAGGGGAAGAGAGGGAGGGAGAGAGAGGGAGAGAGAGAGAGGGAGAGGAGAGAGGGAGAGGGGAGAGAGGGGGGGCGATGAGAGGGGGAGAGAGAGGGGGGAGAGAGGGGAGAGAGAGAGAGAGGGGGAGAGAGAGGGGGAGAGAGAGGGGGCGAGAGAGGGGGAGAGAGAGGGGGAGAGAGAGGGTGGAGAGAGAGGAGAGAGAGAGGGGGAGAAAGGAGGGGTCACTGTTTTTGACGTCATATACCAGTTTCCAATGGTCAGAAACACTTGGAGACCCTCCCCCTCCCCTCCTCTGCCCTCCCCCTCCCCTCCTCTGCCCTCCCCACTCCTCCTCTGCCCTCCCCACTCCTCCTCTGCCCTCCACCCCTACTCCCCCTCCCCTCCCTATAACACTAATACCTAATAGACATGTTTCTCTATTCCTCGTGTCACAGTGATGGGGAGAGGCTGTGTCTGTCTGCCCGTCTAGAGCTCTGTCTGCTCTCTTTGACTGTCTAGACTCTCTCTCTCTCCCCCCCGTCTACACTTTGTCTATCCTTCCAGACTCGCCCTCAGCCGTCTCTCTCTCTCAGCTGGCTGTCTACACTGCCTATGCCGTGTCTAGACTCTGTCTGTGCGTCCACACTCCCGTCTGTCAGTCTAGACTCCCCCTCAGCCGTTCTCTCTCTCTCTCCCTCTGCCGTCTTCACTCACCGCCTGTCTGTCTAGATTCCCAGTCTGGTGTCTACACTCTCTGTCTGTGTGTCTAGACTCCCCGTCTAGACTCCCCCTCAGCCGTCTCTCTCTCTGTCTGACGTCTACACTCCCCTATCTGTCCATCTAGACCCCCAGTCCAGTGTCTACACTCTCCCGTCTGCCCGTCTAGACGCCGTCTCTCTCTCTCTCCGTCCCCTGCGACTGTTTGTGTTCAAACTGCCGTCTGTTTGTGATGGAACTCAGCCGATCTCTGGGTTCTGTGTGAGACGTCACGGTGGCGCAACGGGTAGAGCTGCTGCCTCACAGCGCCGGAGACCCGGGTTCGATCCCGACTACGGGTGCTGTCTGTACAGAGTTTGCACGTTCTCCCTGTGACCTGCGTGGGTTTTCTCCGGGCGCTCCGGTTTCCTCCCACACTCCAAAGACGTGCAGGTTTGTAGGTTAATTGGCTTGGTGTAAATGTAAATTGTCCCTAGTGTGTGTAGGGTAGTGTTAGTGTGCAGGGATCGCTGGTCGGCACGGACTCGGTGGGCCGAAGGGCCTGTTTCCGCGCTGTATCATTCGATGACCATGCTGAATCTACTCAATCTTCTCAGGAATTAGAGTTTTCAATGGGCTTTCCTCGTTATAGCTTCAAAGTGTTGGGTTCAGAGATATGCACGCCCAGGAACGACATAGAAACATAGAAAATAGGCGCAGGAGTAGGCCATTCGGCCCTTCGAGCCTGCACCACCATTCAATATGATCATGGCTGATCATCCAACTCAGTATTCCGTACCTGCCTTCTCTCCATACCCCCTGATCCCTTTAGCCACAAGTGCCACATCTAACTCCCTCTTAAATATAGCCAATGAACTGGCCTCAACTACCTTCTGTGGCAGAGAATTCCACAGATTAACCACTCTGTGTGAAAAATGTTTTTCTCATCTCGGTCCTAAAAGATTTCCCCCTTATCCTTAAACTGTGACCCCTTGTTCTGGACCTCCCCAACATCGGGAACAATCTTCCTGCATCTAGCCTGTCCAACCCCTTAAGAATTTTGTAAGTTTCTATAAGATCCCCCCTCAATCTTCTAAATTCCAGCGAGTACAAGCCGAGTCTATCCAATCTTTCTTCATATGGAAGTCCTGCCATCCCAGGAATCAGTCTGGTGAACCTGCTCTGAACATCTTTGACTCTCTCCATCACCGTCCTGTGAATGAAGACTAAGACAGGTCTGTGGATCCTCAGCTTTCCTCTTCCAAAGCCAACATTCAGTTCCTCGATCTTCCCGACGTGTCTCGAGTGCAGAGGCAGAGAGGTACTCTAGAAGATTGGACGGGGACCCGAGAGCCAACATTTCCACACATCCGCTGCTGTGGTTTAATTGAATGAATGAATATCTGGTTGTTTTCAGGTCAACAAAATGAAAGCTTCGGAATGTTTCTGCCTGGTTTCGAACCAGGGACCTTTCGCGTGTTAGGCGAACGTGATAACCACTACACTACAGAAACCGTGCAGGGAAAGAAACGCAGATACGGATTTAAATCGTAAAGGTCGACACAAAATGCTGGATAAGGGGTTTAGACACTGGAAGAATGTAGGAATTATAAGGATAGAACACCTTTACCGGAAAGGAAAATTTCTCTCATTTCAAGAGTTAAAAGATATCTATGGATTGCACCCAAATAACTTGTTTAGGTATTTACAAATTAGAGACTATATCAAGTCAAACATGCAAGACTATAAGAAGAGAGAACCAGGATTACTGGATGAATTGCTTAACAAGCACCCAAATACAGAAAAACTAATAGCGTACATATATAATACTCTTTTGGATAAGGAAATCCCAACAACAGAATCATACCGACAAATATGGGAAAATGAAATAGGCCTATCTATAATGAAAGATACTTGGGACGAAAGTTTACAACGTATACACCGTTGCTCGTTAAATGCCAGACATACCCTGATACAATTTAAAGTATTACATAGATTACACTACTCAAAGACGAAATTAAATAGCATTTTTCCTAACATCTCTTCTATTTGCGATAAATGTCAGAATTCAGAATCTAATTTAACGCATAGTTTTGTAACATGCATAAAACTTAATAGTTATTGGGCTGATATTTTTAGAATCATTTTTGAAGTTCTTAAAACTAAATTGGACCCCGGTCTAAAACTAACAATATTGGGAGTTCCTGATTCAAGCCTAACATTAACAGTAAATCAAAGAAATTTTCTTGATTACTGTTTGATAATTGGAAAAAAAATTAATATTAAAATTCTGGAAGGGAACATTATCCCCCACAATTAAAATGTGGACAGTGGAAATGTCGGAGACGCTGCATTTGGAGAGAATCAGGTTTGTCCTAATGGACAAATATGAACTTTTTGAACAAATATGGTCTCCATTCACTGACTATTTAAAGGGGTAGCTGAGCTCAGCATTGTAACTCAATAAGTACCCAGGTGTAAGATTAGATGAAAAGATCTATTCTGGGATTTGTATACACGTCTCTATAGATATTGTTATGTGAAATTGTTCCATTCATTGTTAAGATGTATACATCATTTTTTAAATTATATAATAATCGTTTTATTTTATTATTTTTTTATTTAAATTTTTTTTTTCTTATATAATCATAATCTTTATTATTTAATCACTATCTCCATTGATTATAGATCTATTCTTTCACTTCTTTACTTTCTAAACAAAAAAATACAGAATAAATCATTTCGTAATATTTGTATAATTTTTGAAACAAGTTAAATGTGTATTTGAAAAACTGTTATATTGTTGACAATATGCATTGCTTCTAATAAAAATGTTAAAAAAACAAAAAATGCTGATGCAACTCAGCAGGACAGGCAGCGTCTCTGGAGGGAAGGAATGGGCGACTTTTCGGGTCGAGACCCTTCCACAGCCTCTGCAGTTCCTTCTTACACAACAATGATACTTACTTTGGAGAGGAGGAAATGAAGAGGGAAACAATCTGACCAGGAGTGGAAGGTTTAGAATGAGACCAGGCGATAAATTCAGACAGAGAGATAATATAATGGTGATACGTCCGGAAGAGGCAGCGCGGCCCACGCAGCTGCGGCTCACCTGCATTCCGTCTGTCTTTTCTTAGTTTTCTTTTGTCCTGTTGTTTAGATTAATTCATTTATTTTAGTTGTGTATGTGTGGGGGGAGAAACAGTTTTTTAGTCTCCAACCTTCCGGGGGGGATGCGACCTTTTCTTGCCTTATCCCCCGTCTCCGTCTCCGCTGAGGCCTATCGCTGGCGAGAGCTGGCGGCCTCCAACTGGGGCCGACCTCCAGGCTCTGGAGGTAGAGCCGGGACTTACCAAACGTGGGGCTGCCCAACTTCGGGGCTGTGGTGGTGCTGCAGCAGCGGCGAGGGCGACCCGGCTTCGGAGCCTCGGAGGCTAGGCCGCGGGCCCAGTGGACGACAACGTCGGGAGCTCGCAGGTCCCAGGTTGGTGGCCGGTTTTCTGGAGCTCCCACAACCACTGGAGATAGGTATGTTGCAAAACTTACCTTTAGTGGCGCTGCAGTTCTGCCGCTCCCCGTGTGCGCGACTTTGGCGCCTTTCAGAGGGGGGCGGGCTTAAAGTGCCGTTTTTCGACAGACTGGGATAATTGATGAATGTCGGGCGATTTTGTTGTGGAAGAAAAATCGCTCCGACATTTCATGAATGAAGGTATTTTTAAATTACTCTAAATTATTTATTAACTAGAGTAATTTAAAAATCACCTTCTAAAGCCGTGAGAACTGACAACCGGAAGGATTTTCCGTAGGGGAGAAAAAAAGGTAAATAGTTTATTTTTATATTAAAAGTTGTTTTTTCAGGAGGCTTTAATAATATTTTTATGTTGCGAAACGGGATCCCAAAAAATGTATGGACAAATAGTATTTATCCTGCCGACTTCGCCGCTAACCGCAACGTTCCAATCCACCGCATTCTACTAAAACCCACTCGCTAGTTGATTTAAATGGCCATTAATTTACAGGAATCAAACACTAAATTCCTTCCATTTGGCCCAGAAATTCATGAAAATGAGATTTAAAAATTATGTTATATTGTGGATTATTGTGTGAATGTTATTTGGACACTTAGGCAATTTAAAAAAAGTTTATCTTTTCTTAAGAAATGGATAGATGTTTAGATCTACTCATTGAATTTTGTAATTAGCTACAATTAGATAACTAACTAATTATATGCTTTCATTTCAGGTAATCCCAGTAAGATTGTTTAATATTTGTTTCAGAATGCTTCAATCTATAATAACTGAAAATTTCATTGAGTTCTCTTAATTTTTAGGAAAGTTATGGGCTTTTAACTTTTCCAGATCACAGCTTTTGAGTTAAGTCAATTGAAAGGCAATGGGGAGCAAGATACTAATTTCCGAGTATGAAAATGGCCATAACTTTCTTAATACTGAAGATATGAAAGTAAATTAGGTGTCAAATTAAACTTCTTTTTATGCTTTATCTGATGGGATAAATTGCAGACTTGATTTTTAAAATCTCAAAATTTTGTAACATTGCTAGAGGATGGCAGTTCGGCAGCTTCGACAGCCCCGGGCCGCGGAGTTTGAACCGGATCTCGGATTCAGCTGCGGGACTGACTTACTTAGTAGCAATGTTACAAAATTTTGAGATTTTAAAAATCTGTAATTTATCCCACCAGATAAAGCATAAAAAGAGGTTTAATTTGACACCTAATTCACTTTCATATCTTCACCCGCCCCTCTCTGAAAGGCGCCAAAGTCGCGCACATGGGGAGCGGCAGAACTGCAGCGCTGTTCAAGGTACGTTTTGTAACATACCTATACTTAGCATCATTAGGGTCACAACATCGGAGGCCTGGATCCGCTCAGCGCAGAGGGGGAACAAGAAGGGAAGAGATGAGGACTTTAAGACTTTTGCCTTCCATCACGGTGAGGAGGTGCCTGGTCGACTCACCGCGGTGGATGTTAAACTGTGTTAAGTGTGTGTTTTGTTATTTTATGACTGCAATTTTGTTCAGACAATAAAGGATGCTTTACTTTGATAGTTGTATTTCATGCCCCGGAGTGTGATACCGAGATGGCCTTGTACTTCATCCAGCCGCTGGTATGAGTATATATTATATCGAGTGTGTTAAAGATGCGGAAGTAATCCCGATAGTTACGGAGAGATCTTTGGGCAACTGTTGCCAACAATGGGGGAAGCACTGGCCGGACAGCCTGGAGCAAGTGGCTGAATCACGTACCTGCCCAGGATCGAACTGGGGACGTTCCGCTTGTGAAGCGAATGTGATAACCACTACACCACAGAAATAATCCCGTTAGCATCCTCCGGTTAACATGGAATATGAAGCCGGCAAGGATTTGTCAATGCAAGGCGATGCCGAAATATATGGTGTTAAAGGTGGTATATGGTGTTATGGTGTATGGTTTATGGTCAATATATGGTGTTAAAGATCATTGATAGTAATCTGATGCGTCACATGAGCAAACATAATATTCTTGCCGACAACCAACATGCATTTAGGAGGCATAGATCATGCGAGTCTCAGCTTATCCTGACAACAAATGACCTGGCCAAGCACCTTGACAGTGACGTCATCATGGATTTAGTTGTACTGGACTTTTCTAAAGCATTTGATGTCATCCCACACCAGAGACTGCTTCGGAAGCTTGACTTCTACGGTATTCGCTCCAACATGAAACCGATGGATTTCCAGTTTCCTGACAAAACATCTTCAGTGCATGTGTGTGTGTAAACAGAAAGAGCTCCAATTGGCACCCAGTGTTGAGTGGTACACCCCAGGGCACAGTACTTGGCCCACACCTATTTGTGCTTTACATCAATGACATCCATGAAAAACTCGCAAGTACGACCAGACTATTCGCTGATGATTGTTTGCTGTACCGGCCAATTAAGTCAGCTGATGATGAAGATGCTCTCCAAAAGGATCTCGATACTATAGTCGAGTGGTCACAACAATGGGGCATGCAGTTCAACCCTTCCAAATGTGAAACCATGCGTGTCACCAGAAAGAGGAATCCAGGCGTCACATCTTACAACATACTTGGTGTCACCCTTGAAGAATCCAAACCAGGCACGTGCCGTGAGTAATTACTCAGGGTAGGCAGTCAGCCGGCTTTCAAAAAAATCTTAACCCGCGCATGCGCAGATTGTTCTCTTCGTAAAAAATAAAAAATAAGTAACAATTCAATTTTCCCAAGGGTTCTAAATCTCCTTCATTTTTTAATTACTGAATGGGTGGGGGACGGAGGATGAAGGCAGGTGGAGAGATGGTGGGAAAAACGGGAGCACACCGGGACGTTGAATCAGTTGTCATCTTATTGAATGACAATACTAATTCAAGGGTCCAATTGGAGGGGGAGTTCCTTTCACAGCGTGTGGAGAGTCTGTGCCAGGGGTTAAATATACGAGAAGGCCGAAGTGTTGAGAAGGAGAGGGTCGAAGATCATATCAGACTCACTCACCGCTGCCGCTGGCAGCAGAACTGGCCGCCACTTCCGGGGATAGAAGCAGCTCGGGTGCGAGAGGCCGCTGGGACCTGACACCAGAACCGGCTGCTCTTCAGCGCCTTCAGATCACCTCTGGCAGTGCTCTTCGTCTGAACATCTCTCACCTGCTTCGCTCTTGTCAACCGCGTCCCGCAAATCCTTAAATTCCCACAGCCAAGTAACCTCAACTGGTCCCGTGAGCGTGCTGTCGGAATTTAAAGATTTGCGGGAAGCCGGCCGGCGAGCGGCAGGTGAGAGATGTTCAGACGGAGAGCACTGCCAGAGGTGAGTGGGGACCAGCAGAAGGGGCTGAAGTGGCAGCCGGTTCTCCTGTCGGGTCCCGGCGGCCACTTGCAGTCACCCGAACTGCTTCCTTCCTCGGAAGTGGCGGCCAGTTCTGCTGTCCGTGCCCGGAGTGCTGCGATAGCTACCCGAGCTAATTCACTCCCCGGCCACAATAAAACCACGTAACAATTACAGCACGGAAACAGGCCATCTCGGCCCTTTTAGTCCGCGCCGAACACTTACTCTCACTTAGTCCCATCTACCTGCACTCAGACCGGAGCGTGGCAAGTGGGTTACTGACCCCGATCCCCTCCTTCACAACGCCAGACTCCCCAAACACTGTGAACGGAGCTCACCCCCCACCCCAGGAAATACAGTATTTAAAAACATAAAGCACCAAGAAATGCACTTACCATGTTATTGGTACATTAAGTCCATTCTTCACTCTTTGTTTGCTAAGATACGATTAAAATAATGGCAATCCATATTTGAAAATCCCGCCAAGAAACTCGAGCTGCGCATGTGCAGTAGACTGATGCGCATGCGCAGTGCTGCAAAGGCAGAATTTCTGCTGCCTTCAGCCCCGCTTGAAACTGACGGCTTCAGGCAGCGCTGACGGCACGTGGGCTGCACAGAGCTTCCCGTGTCACAATGAAAGGCACGGAGAATTATGCCTACCTAAGAGATCGATCTCTTAGACAGGCATAATTCTCCCATGCCTTTAGTATATATATTTAATAATTGCCATTTCATAATTTTAGTCAGGGTAGGCAGTGCCTACCTTGCCTACCCTGACGGCACGTGCCTGGTCCAAACAAACCAAGTATCTTGGCATCAAATTGCAGAATGATCTACATTGGAATGGTCAGACTCATCATGTAACAGTGAAAGCAACAGGTGTCCTAAACTTCCTGAGGCGCAACTTCCATCATTGTTCAGCTTCTGTCAAGGAGAAGCTGTATTTCACCCTCGTTAGACCTCACCTGGACTACGCAGTTGCAGCTTGGGACCCATACACAGATAAAAACATTTTATCCATCGAACGTGTCCAAAGACAGGCCGCTCGATTTGTTACTAACACCTACGAGAGAGAAGCGAGTGTCACCAAACTTCTGAATTCTCTGGGCGGGCTGTCTCTCCAAGACAGACGTGAAGCTCCCCGTTTGACCTGTTTTTTCCAAAATGTTAAATGGTCAGCTAGACATAGATCACAAGACCTACACCAACCCCAAACCAATTAGGAGCAGACGAGGGCATTCAATCCAATTTGTGGTCCCAGCCTCAAAGACAGATGTGTACAGCAATTCGTTCTTTCCACGCACTATTAAAGCATGGAATAATCTCCACCAAGCCACGGTTGCCCAGCCAGATGCAACTAAATTTAAAGTGGCACTTTCTTCCCAATAATTTGGTTTGGACGATTTATGGACGAGTTTGATTTGGACGAGGGAATTCAATGCAACATCTCCAAATTTGCAGATGATACCAAGCTGGGGGGTATAGTTAGGTGTGAGGAGGATGCTTGGAGGCTGCAGGGTGATTTGGATAGGCTGAGTGAATGGGCAGATGCATGGCAGATGCAGTATAATGTGGATAAATGTGAGGTTATCCACTTTGGTGGCAAAAACATGAGGGTAGACTATTATCTGAATGGTGGCAGATTGGGCAAGGGGGACATGCAACGAGACATGGGTGTCATGGTACACCAGTCATTGAAAGTAGGCATGCAGGTGCAGCAGGCAGTGAAGAAAGCAAATGGTATGTTAGCATTCATAGCGAAAGGATTTGAGTATAGGAGCAGGGAGGTTCTACTGCAGTTGTACAGGGTTTTGGTGAGGCCACACCTGGAGTATTGCGTACAGTTTTGGTCTCCAAATCTGAGGAAAGACATCCTTGCCATAGAGGGGGTACAGAGAAGATTCACCAGACTGATTCCTGGGATGTCAGGACTTTCATATGAGGAAAGATTGGATAGACTCGGCTTGTACTCGCTGGAATTTAGAAGATTGAGGGGGGATCTTATAGAAACTTACAAAATTCTGAAGGGGTTGGACAAGCTAGATGCTGGAAGATTGTTCCCGATGTTGGGGGAGTCCAGAACAAGGGGTCATAGTCTAAGGATAAGGGGGAATTCCTTTAGGACCGAAATGAGGAAAACATTCTTTACACAGAGAGTGGTGAGTCTCTGGAATTCTCTGCCAGAGAAGGTAGTTGAGGCCAGTTCATTGGCTATATTTAAGAGGGCGTTAGATGTGGCACTTGTGGCTAAAGGGATCAGGGGGTATGGAGAGAAGGCAGGTACGGGATACTGAGTTGGATGATCAGCCATGATCACATTGAATGGCGGTGCAGGCTCGAAGGGCTGAATGGCCTACTCCTGCACCTATTTTCTATGTTTCTATGTTTCTATAACCCTCTCTGGCTAAACCCCTCCCTTCACCACCTCCAGTTTAAATTCCAGTTGGAATATTTTGGAGGACCAAGTAACCAAGAACGAAGGAACAGCAGATGCTGGAGAATCGAGGGTTACACAAAATGCTGGAGAAACTCAGCGGGTGCAGCAGCATCTAAGGAGCGAAGGAGATAGGCGACGTTTCAGGCCGAAACCCTTCTTCAGACGGATGCGGGGTGGGGAGAGGCAGGGGGAAGAAAGGAAAAAGGAGGATGAGCCCGAGGGCTGAGGGAGAGGTGGGAAGGGGAGGAGACAGCAAGGGTTAACAGAATTGAGAGAATTCGATGTTCATGCCAAGAGGATGCAGACTCCCCAAGCGGAATATATGGACTTTGAATATAATAGAAATAAACTGCAGATAATGGTTTATACCAACTTTTGACGCAAAACGTTGGAGTAACAAAGGGTCGGGGAGACGAGACCCGATCGGAAAGATCAGCCACCCATTTGCTCCAGAGGTGCTGCCTGACTCACTGGGTCACGCCAGAATTTTGTGTCTATACATGCAAGTCTACCCCTTGTTGGGGGAAAGTAGAATTTGGTGACAGGTCTCACCGGGCTCTCACTGGATCCAGCCAGTCACATTCTGAGAAATGTATTCACCACCGAATCCAGCATTGGTTCTGACTGTGGCCGGAAGGAGTGGATCGGAGCAACGCCCCCCGCTCAAGAAATATGACTTGGGCGGGGGCGGGAATCAATTAAAATATCGAAGAAGTTCTGTATGACGGGCTGGGAAATATAAACAAATCATAAGGCTGAATTAAGTTAAAAATATAAGATATTCCCGGGTTAGCTTGCAGCTTATATTTAGTCTCAAATTAGGCTTTTCTGCAGTAGAATAATACAGAAAGGCAAGTTTAGGTTTGCCTCAGATCGCTGTGTATTGAGATAATGAATAGTATAAAATGTGTCTCCCTAGGGACGAGAGAGGGAGCAGAGAAGAAACTAGATTGATCTAAGGGACTTTGACAAATGGCTGATGTATCTGATATGTCAAATACCTTGCACCAAATGTCCGATGTTTATGAGGAAGGGAGTGACGAGAGAGGAAACTAGATTCATCTAAGGGGCAATAACAAATGGCCAATGTTTTTAATATGCAAAACTCCGCTATCTTTAAGAGCCCTATCTAGCTCTCTCTTGAAAGCATCCAGAGAACCGGCCTCCACCGCCCTCTGAGGGAGAGAATTCCACAGACTCACAACTCTGTGAGAAAAAGTGTTTCCTCATCTCCGTTCTAAATGGCTTACCCCTTATTCTTAAACTGTGTGTGGCCCCTGGTTCTGGACGCCCCCCAACATCAGGAACATGTTTCCTGCCTCTAGCGTGTTCAAGCCCTTAACAATCTTATATGTTTCAATAAGATCTCCTCTCATCCTTCTAAACTCCAGAGTGCACAAGCCCAGCCACTCCATTCTCCCAGCATATGACAGTCCCGCCAGGGGGTGGGTGTGTGGAACGAAGAGAGTGGTGAATCTGTGAAATTCTCTGCCATAGAAAGTAGTTGAGGCCAGTTCATTGGCTATATTTAAGAGGGAGTTAGATATGGCCCTTGTGGCTAAAAGGATCAGGGTGTATGGAGAGAAGTCAGGTACAGGACACCGAGTTGGATGATCAGCCATGATCATATTGAATGGCGGTGCAGGCTCAAAGGGCCGAATGGCCTACTCCTGCACCTATTTTCTAAGTTTCTATGTTATAAAATAAATGATTCAAAATTGGAAGCAACTAAATGATCAGGTCAGGTTTCATTGGTCTAGGGAGGGTTTCAGATACCTAGGCATTGCCATCACCCCCTCCATTTCAACACTGTACGAAGCCA
Source organism: Raja brachyura (assembly GCA_963514005.1). The sequence continues at coordinate 2,628,908 of OY740822.1, read as the reverse complement.
ACTATGGAAAGCTGCTAAAGGGGATAAAGGCAGATATGCTCAGACGGGAGATTCTCCCTCTATCTCTAATTGGTAGAATTGAAGATGTTCGAATGAATGTTTTGCCCCGACTGCTTTTTCTATTTCAATCTTTGCCAGTAGATCCCTGGGGTGGCATTTAAAGCATTGGACAAAGAGCTTTCAAGATTTGTGCGGCAAAATAAGAAACCCAGAGTTAGACTCAAGACACTGTTATTACCAAAACAAAAAGGGGGCCTAAATTTGCCCAATATTAAATACTATTTCTGGGCAGTGCAGCTGAGGACCCTGATAGCATGGATAACAAATGATAAGGAAACAGGGTGGGTGAATATAGACCAAAATGCATGCCCCAGTACTGCCCTGGCAGGGCTCCCATTCCTAAGTCAAGCAAGCTGGAAGAAATTAAAAACTGATAGTGAATGGATTAAATTCACAATGAAAACTTGGCTGGTTATAAGAAAACAACTAAATCTCTTCAATTCTATATCTAGAGCACTGACGATAGTTGCTATTCCTGATTTCTTACCCAGCAAAATTGACAATGGCTTCAGAAATTGGGCAGACAAAGGGCTCAATACTGTGGATCAGCTTTTTTGTGGGGAAGTTTTGAAATCATATGAGCATCTTCGGAAAGAATTCGGTTTGTCAGGGATGGATTTTTTTTAGATTTCTCCAAATACGGCACTACCTGCAGACACACGTAGATTTGGAGCAGATATGTAAATTACCTTCTAATTTGCAAAAAGATCTTCCTGTTGACTATGGAGGGAGTGATAAAAAAGAATCTGATATCCCACTTATATAAAGGATTTCAAGATTATGTAAAAGGAAACACTATAGAAACGAAACAGAAATGGGAATGAATATGAAAATGAATATTATTATTACTGACGAAATGTGGAAAAAGACATGTCTTTTGGGTCATAAGTTAACAAACAGCCCCACCTGGAGGGAGTTTGAATGGAAAACTAGAATGAGTATATTAAAGACTCCTCTTATGTTAGCAAGATACAGCAACACCTCAGATTTATACTGGAGACAATGCCGGAAGATTGGCGATCATACCCATATTTTTGGGGATTGTCCCAAATTGTATCAATATTGGAGAGACATTCAGGCAGCGATCAAGCTAATCTTGGGGGTGGATCTACCTCTGGAGCCAGCATGCTTCATACTAGGAGAGACTCCAGAAAATATAGATACCAAAAATCAGACATATTTGCTTGGGGTTTTGCTGTTGATTACAAAGAAGATGATTACAGTGTCATGGAGAAATGTAAAGCCACCAAATGTTCAACAGTGGAGAGAAAGACTGAAAAGTGTATATTTGATGGAAAGCATAACAGCTAAACTCCAGTTAAGGACTGATGCTTTCAACATTATGTGGACACCGGTATTACTATAGCTGCCAAGACTGATTAAGGACACGATTTCTCCATAGCCCCAGTGTAGGGGACGAGTTCGATTGGTACTGTATACGTGTATTTGGAACCATATGTACAGACATGATTGTGACTGTGTATAAGTACATACATAGGGGCGATCAATTAGGTATGTTACAAAACTTACCTTTAGCGGCGCTGCACTTCTGCCGCTCCCCGTGTGCGCGACTTTCGCGCCTTGCAGAGGGGGGCGGGCTTAAAGTGCCGTTTTTCCACAGGCCTGGATAATCGATGAATGTCGGGCGATTTGGTTGCTGAAGAAAAATCGCTCCGACATTTAATGAATGGTGGTATTTTTAAATTACTCTAGATTATTTATTAACTAGAGTAATTTAAAAATCACCTTCAAAAGCCGTGACCGCAGACAACCGGAAGCATTTTGCGTAGGGAAGAAAAAAAGGTAAATACTTTATTTTTATATTAAAAGTTGGTTTTTCGGGAGGCATTAATAATATTTTTATGTTGCGAAATGGGTTCCCCAAAAAATGTATGAACCCCCAGTATTTTTCCCCCCGACTTCACCGCTAACCGCAACGTTCCAATCCACCGCATTCCACTAAAACCCACTCGCTAGTTGATTTAAATGGCCATTAATTTACAGGCATAAAACACTAAATTCCTTCCATTTGGCCCAGAAATTCATGAAAATGAGATTTAAAAATTATGTTATATTGTGGATTATTGTGTGAATGTTATTTGGACACTTAGGCAATTTAAAAAAAGTTTATCTTTTCTTAAGAAATTGATAGATGTTTAGATCTACTCATTGAATTTTGTAATTAGCTACAATTAGATAACTAACTAATTATATGCTTTAATTTCAGGTAATCCAAGTAAGATTGTTTAATATTTGTTTCAGAATGCTTCAATCTATAATAACTGAAAATTTAATTGAGTTCTCTTAATTTTTAAGAAAGTTATGGGCTTTTAACTTTTCCAGATCACAGCTTTTGAGTTAAGTCAATTGAAAGGCAATGGGGAACAAGATGCTCATTTCCGAGTATGAAAATGGCCATAACTTTCTTAATACTGAAGATATGAAAGTAAATTAGGTGTCAAATTAAACTTCTTTTTATGCTTTATCTGATGGGATAAATTGCAGACTTGATTTTTTAAATCTCAAAATTTTGTAACATTGCTAGATCAATGACAAAACAAGTTCGGCGGCCATTGGGCGGGAGCGCGCGTTGACAGTTGGGGTCGGTGAATGAGCGAGGGTCAACAGCTGGACGGCCGAGCGTCCACAGTTGGGGGGGGGAGGGGGGAGTTAACGGGCATTGAACAATTGATTGAGTGCACGGGCGAGAAGGGTCAGCAACTGTTCGACCGTGCGGACACTCCCTCCATAGTCAACAGGAAGAATTGAGAGGGTGAAGGCGGGAGTGTCAACAGCTGGAGGCCGTGAGGAACGAACGTCGATAGATGGATGGGTCGGCGGGAGGTTGACGGGCGTCGAGAGCTGGAGCCGCGCGGGGCAGCGACGACAACTGGCGCGGGAGCGAGCACCTCGCGGCTTCCCGCGCGCGCTGTCGTCACCACCCCCCCCCCCCCCAATCCATCCATCCATCCCATTGGCTGCCTCTTCCCGCCGCCGCCGCCGGCCGCGTCCCCGCGCGCTGCCTCTTCCCACCAAGTCGGGCGGCCGTTGAGAACGCGCCCGCGCGGGGCTCGAGCGTTCGCCGCCATTTTGAAGGACTGCCTCGACACCGTCGTGGGGTCCACTACTGGTCCTCTATAAATTGCTGTAATCCACCCTATCTGTCTTTCTAAAGGTTCCCCAATAACAATGAAAGGTGAGGAAATATTATCGTTTTCTGTCGGTGCTATTCTGTCCTGAATATGTTAGGGGGAGAGAGAGAACGAGTGGGGAAGAGAGGGGTGGCGGTGCAAGAGGGAGGGGAAGAGTGGGGAGGGTGAGGGATAGGGGGTGGTGGAAGAGGGAGAGATGGGTGGGGGATGGGGAGAGAGGGGTGGGAGGGGAGGTGAGGGGTAAGGAGAGAGGGGTAAGGAGAGAGGGAGATGGAGAGCTATATAGGGGAGCTATATTTAAGAGGGCGTTAGATGTGGCACTTGTGGCTAAAGGGATCAGGGGGTATGGAGAGAAGGCAGGTACGGGATACTGAGTTGGATGATCAGCCATGATCACATTGAATGGCGGTGCAGGCTCGAAGGGCCGAATGGCCTACTCCTGCACCTATTTTCTATGTTTCTATGTTTCTATGAGAGGGGGGAATGGGAGGAGGAGAGAGGGGGAAGAGTGTGGAGGGAGGGGGATAGGGAATAGTGTGGAGGGAGGGGTAGGGGAAGAGGGGAATGAGTGGGGAGGGATAGGGGAGAGTGGAGAGGGAGGGAGGGGGGACAGGGTAAGACTGGGGAGGAAGGGGGAAGGGGTAGAAAAGTGGAAGAGTGGGGGGAGAGCGAGGGAATGGGGTTGGGGGGGAGAGAGCGAATGGGGGGGAGGGGGGAAGAAGGATGGGGAAGAGAGGGATGGGAGATGCGGGTGAGATAGGGGGTGGGAGGAGGAGAGAGGGAGTGGAGGTGGAAGAGGAGGGGAGGGAGGGGAGGAATGGGGAAGAGAGGAGAGATGAGGGAAGAGTGAGGAGGGGAAGTGGGGTGAGAGGTGGGGAAAGGGGAGAAAGGGAGGGGGGGGTAGAGGGGAGGAGAGGGGGTTGGAGGAGGGGAGTGGGGGTGGGGGATGGGAGTGGAGGAGGGAGGGGTGGGGGGCAGAGGGGATGGGGCAGAGGGCAGAGGGGATGGGGCAGAGGGGGAAGGGGGAGAGATAGAGAGAGGCGAGGAGTGGAGAGAGAAAGAGAGGGAGGGAATGGGAGAGAGAGAGGGGGGTGGGAGAGAGCGAGGGGGGAGAGAGAGGGAAGGGTAGCGAGAGGGAGGGGGGAGAGAGAGAAAGGAGGGGTGAGAGAGGGGAGAGAGAGAGGGGGATATGTAAATTAGATCCATTGCTTTTGGACATCTGTGAGCATTGGGCATTGTGAAATCACACAATGGAATGTTCATCAACATTCAATGGGTGAGAATCAGTTTGAACACGAGACTTTAATAGTTAAAAGATAAGATAGATAGATAGATAGATAGATTTATTTATTGCCAGTGCTAGTGCTAGAGTTATCGGCTTAAAACACTATTATTCTGAAATGGTGGGCAAGGAAAATTACTGAAGTGTTGTTTAGAGACTACAGTGCGTTGTGACACCATATGTAAGAAAGGCCTATGACAGTGCCAAAAATATTATACACTTTGAAGGGCTATCACAATTTTTTTTTTCCCTCTGTTGTCAGCCGGACAACCTTGGCAGCTTTTTAAGTTGATAATGTGCTCGGACGTGCGATAACGTGCTCGGACGAAGTGCGTAGTTACCAGTCTGAATTATTCACATTCAACATTCACATATTATTTCTGCTTCAAATAAAGTCACAAACTAAACATATTCACCAATCAAGGCAGGATATATACCACAATGACATGCAGCAAAATTATAATAATGCAATTTCTATTATTTCTTTCCACTTCCAAACAAAAATGTGGTTGGATTTTTCAGCGTATGATCAACCTCTGTGAGACCAAGCGCAGGCTTGGCGATCGCTTCGCACAACACCTCCACTCAGTTTGCAATAACCAACCTGATCTCCTGGTGGCTCAACACTTCAACTCGCCCTCCCATTCCGAATCTGACCTTTCTGTCCTGGGCCTTCTCTATGGCCAGAGTGAGGCCCACTGTAAATTGGAGGAGCAGCCTCACATTTGCTTGGGTAGTTTACACCCCAGTGGTATGAACATTGGCTTTCAGGTAGTCCTTGCTTTCTCCCTCCTTCCCCTCCCATACCCAGCTCTCCCACAGCCTACTCTATCCTCCTCTTCCTTTATTTTTCGTGTTCTCCCCCGACATCAATCTGAAGAAGGGTCTCGACCCGAAACGCCGCCTATTCCTTCGCTCCATAGATGCTGCCTTACCAGCTGATTTTCTCTAGCTTTTTTATACCAATGGGATCCCACCACTGGCCACATCTTCCCATCTCCTCCCCTGTCTGCTTTCAGCAGAGACCACTCCCTCCGTAACTCCCTGGTCGAATCGTCCTTTCCCACACAAACCATCCCCTTTCCTGGCACTTTCCCTTGCAACCGCATGAAATGCTACACTTGTCGTTTTACTTCCCCCTTGACTCCATTCAAGGACCCGAGCAGCCTTTCCAGGTGCGGCAGAGTTCACCTGCACCTCCTCCAACCTCATCTATTGCATCCGCTGCTCTAGCTGTCAGCTGCTCTACATCGGTGAGACCAAGCGCAGGCTTGGCGATTGCTTCGGCCAACACCTCCGCTCGGTCCGCAATAACCAACCCGATCTCCCGGTGGCTCAGCACTTCAACTCCCCCTCCCATTCCAAATCCGACCTTTCTGTCCTGGGCCTCTTCCATGGCCAGAGTGAGCAACACCGTAAATTGGAGGAGCGGCACCTCAAGTTTCTCTTGGGCAGTTTACACCCCAGCGGGGTGAACATTGACCTTCAATTTCAGGTAATCCCTGCTTTCTCCCCTTCTCAGCTCTCCCTCAGCCCACTGTCTCCGCCTCTTCCTTTCTTCTTCCCGCCCTCCACACCCTCACATCAGTCTGAAGAAGGGTCTCGACCCAAAATATCGCCTATTTCCTTCGCGCCATAGATGCTGCCTCACCCGCTGAGTTTCTCCAGCATTTTTGTCCACCCATTCACACAAGTTCTGTTATCCCACTTTCCTCACCCACTCCCTACACATTAGGGGCAATTTTACAGAGACAAGTTAACCTACAAAGCCAATGCGTCTTTGGGATGTGGGAGGAAACCCACACACTTGCAGGGAGAATGTGCAAATTCAACACAGACAGTGGCCGAGGACAGGATCGAACACAGATCTCTGGCGTGTGAGGCAGCAAGTCTACCAGCTGTGCCACTATATTTTGTTTCCCAACACACAAAAAATTATACGTTGATAACTTTGGTTACTAAAAAAAGGAAAATATCGATTTTTAGTCTTAAATCTCCAAGTGACGCTATGTCCCCCTTTACAGCTACTGTATGTTTTAATTCAGTTCAAGACTATGGGGCAGTACATTGGCCATAAAGTTGCTGCCCAAAAGTGCCAGAGACCTGGAATTGATCCTGAATATGGGTGCTGTCTGTATGGAGTTTCCTCCTTTTCCCTTTGATCACATGGTTTACTCCGGGTGCTCTTGTTGCCTTCCACATTCCAAAGGTGTGTAGGAACCTATTTCAGACCCAACCCAAAATGTAATATTTTCGTTTTGTCCAGAGATTATGTCTGACCTGTTGAGTTACTCCAGCTTTTTGTGTCTTATCAGTTTAAACCAGCATCTGCAGTTCCTTCCTACACTCACAATACTATACGATAGAACTCTATTAATCCCAGCAGGGAAATTGTGTGTGTGTGTGTGTGCATATATATTACACACACACACACACACACACACACACACACACACACACACACACACACACACACACACACACACACACACACACACACACACACACACACACACACACACACACACACACACACACACACACACACACACACACTATCTATATATATATATCTATATATATATATATATTTATACTAGACTGTGGGACCCGTTGGATCCCAGCTTCACATGGGAGGGCGGGTTCCCCCAACGCAATATTTCATCCCTCCACCAATTCCAATATTGGTGGCCAGTGGGGGGGGGAGGTGGCTTTCTGGAGTGCTAGTATGGGTGTTGTGGGCTAAAGGGACTGGTTTCCAGAGGCCGAAGGGATTCTTGGGCTGACAGCTCGGTCACTCAAGCCTGTTGTGCTGGCAGTTCACTCACTCACGGCTGGTGGGCTGGCAGTAGACTTGCGGCTATTCCGTGAAATTCCACTTCAAGCAGGGTGCAGGGCCACCAAATTCAAGTGCAGTGTCCTGCCACTTCAATCACGGTGCAAGGCCACCAAATTCAAGTGCAGTTTCCTGCCACTACAATCACGGTGCAAGGCCACCAAATTCAAGTGCAGTGTCATACCACTTCAAGCAGGGTGCAAGGCAACATTTCCATTTTCAAAGCAACCAAAGGCAACTTTAGCATTTTCAAACCAACCAAAGGTAACTTTAGCATTTTCAAACCAACCAAAGGCAACTTTTTCACTTTCAAACCAACCAAATGCAACGTTAGCATTTTCAAACCAACCAAAGGCAACTTTTCATTTTCAAACCAACCAAAGACAACCTTTGCATTTTCAAACCAACCAAAGGCAACGTTAGCATTTTCAAACCAACCAAAGGCAACTTTTTCATTTTCAAACCAACCAAAGACAACCTTTGCATTTTCAAACCAACCAAAGGCAACTTTTTCACTTTCAAACCAACCAAAGGCAACGTTAGCATTTTCAAACCAACCAAAGACAACCTTTGCATTTTCAAACCAACCAGACAACTTTTGCATTTTAAAAAACAACCAAAGGCAACGTTAGCATTTTGAAAGCAACCAAAAGCAACTTTAGCATTTTGAAAGCTACCAAAGGCAACTTTAGCATTTTCAAACCAACCCAAGGTAACTTTAGCATTTGCAAAGCAACCAAAGGCAACCTTTGCATTTTCAAAGAATTCCATCAGGCTTGGAGTCACGGAGGCGCAGCGGTAGAGTTGCTGCCTCACATAGCCAGAGACCCAGGGTCGATCCTGACCACGGGTGCTGTCAGTATGGAGTTTGCACGTTCTCCCCGTGACTGCGGGGTTTTCTCCGGGTGCTCCGGCTTCCTCCCACATGCCAAAGACCCGAGGTTTTGTAGGTTAATTTGGCTTCGGTGAAAATTGTAAATTGTCCCGAGTGTGTGTGTGTTGGGGATAAGTGCAGTGTGCAGTGATCACTGGTTGGCGTGGGCTCGGTGGGCCGAAGGGCCTGTTTCTGCGCAGTATCTCAAAACTAAACTACGATGGGTCTGAAGAAGGGTCTTGACCCGAAAAGTCAGCCATTCCTTCTCTCCAGAGACGCTGCCTGTCCCACTGAGTTACTCCGGCTTTTTTGGGTCTTGTCTTAAATTGCAGAGAGTTCTGGCTACAGCCCAGTCGAACAATCTGACTGGACTCTCCACCATCGACTCCAACCACACTTCACGCTGCCTCAGAAAACGCAGCCGGCATAATCCAAGACTTGGCCCCACCCCGGTCATTCCTTCTTCTCTCCTCTCCCATCCGGCAGAAGGACTCCTGAAAGCATGCACTATCAGACTCGGGAACAGCTCCTACCCCTCTGAATGGTCTTAATTTAGGCCCTTCGGCCCACCGTGTCCGCTCCGACTCCCTGCGCACTAACACCACCCCACACCCACTAGGGACAATTTACACTTACACCAAGTCGATTAACCTACAGAATCGCATGCCTTTGGAGGGCGTGAGGAAACCGAAGATCTCAGAGAAAACCCACGCAGGTCACGGGGAGAACGTGCAAACTCCGAATGGACAACACCCGTGGCCGGGATCGAACCCGGGTCTCCGGTGCTGTGAGGCAGCAACTCTACCGCTGCTCCACCGTGCCGCTATAAGCTAGGACACTGTCCGATTCACTACAACCCCATTGCAGACATTGGACCTTGTCTCTGGAACTGGTGCACTACAATGCTGGGAACTATATTGTCTTCCCCTTTGCTCGCAATATTACATTTGAATTTGAGCTGATCGTATCTTGTACGGTATGTCTATATATGTTTAGAGCGGAAACAAAGATTTCCACTGCATCTTGCCAGAGGTGGTTAAAAGCTTCAAGCTCAGTTTAGTTTAGAGATACAGCGCAGAAACAGACCCTTTGGCCACCCAGTCCGTGCTGACCAGCACACCAACACTACCCTAGGGACATTATACACTTATACCAAGCCAATTAACCTTCAAACCTGCATGTTTAAAGAAGTGAAAGGAGATGAGGAAACACTTTTCCACACAGAGAGTGGTGAGTCTGTGGAATTCTCTGCCTCAGAGGGCGGTGGAGGCCGGTTCTCTGGATGCTTTCAAGAGAGAGCTAGATAGGGCTCTTAAAGATAGCGGAGTCAGGGGATATGGGGAGAAGGCAGGAACGGGGTACTGATTGGGGATGATCAGCCATGATCACATCGCAAGGCGGTGCTGGCTCGAAGGGCCGAATTGCCTACTCCTGCACCTAATGTCTATTGTCTATTGCGTGGGAGGAAACCGAAGATGTCGGAGAAAACCCACACAGGTCACGGGGAGAACGTGCAAACTCCGTACAGTCAGCACCCATAGTCGGGATCGAACCCGGGTCTCTGACTTCAGAAAGGTTGGCACGTCCCCGACAACTCTCACCAACTTCTACAGCTGCGCCGTCGGTAGCATTTTATCGTGAAGCATCACAGCACGGTTTTGGAACAGCTCCGTCCGAGACCCGCGAGCAACCGCAGGGAGTTGTGGACGCAGCCCAGACCGTCACGCGCACAAACCAACCTCCCTTCCATCGACTCCATCTACACCTCGCGCTGCCTCGGCAAGGCCGGCAGCATCATCAAGGACCAGTCTCACCCCGGCCACTCCCTCTTCTCCCCTCTCCCATCGGGCAAGAGGTACAGAAGTGTGAAAACGAACGCACACCTCCAGATTCAGGGACAGTTTCTTCCCGGCTGTTATCAGGCAACTGAACCATCCTCTCACCAACTAGAGAGCGGTCCTGACCTCCCATCCACCTCATTGGAGACCCCCGGACTATCTTTAATCGGACTTTACTGGGCTTTATTGAAAGTCGGTGTGGAATCGATGGGCTGAAGGACCTGTTTCCACGCTGTATCTCGATAAGAAAAGAGGGGAGATTTGGATGAAAAGAAGGGTTTCTATAGACTTTAGAGATTCAGTACGGAAACAGGCCTTTCGGCCCACCGAATCCATGCCGACCAGCGATCACCCCGCACACTAGCACTATCCTACGCACACACACTGCGGACAATTGATAATTTTTTTACCGAAACCAATTAACCCACAAACCCGCACGTCTTTGGAGTGCGGGAAGAAACCGGAGCACCCGGAGAAAACCCACGCAGGTCACGGGGAGAAGGCACAAACTCCGTACGGACAGCGCCCGTGGTCAGGATGGAACCCGGGTCCCTGGCGCCGTGAGGCAGCAGCTCTACCCGCTGCGCCACCGTGCCGCTGGTAAACACTTTACTGCAACTGTAAAACTCTTTAATAAGATTTTATCAGAACCTGAGGGGCAACGTTATGACACAGAGAGAGGTGGGTGTACAGAACGAGCTCTCTGAGGAGGTAGTTGAGGCAGGGAAAGAAGAACACTTAGACAGGTACATGGATAGGATCGGTTTTGGTGAATCTGTGGGATTCTTTGCCACGGACGACCACGGCCAAGTCAGTGGATATTTTTAAGGCCGAGATAGATAAATTCTTCATTAGTGCGGGTGTCAGGGGTTATGGGGAGAAGGCAGGAGAATGGGGTTAGGAGGGAGAGATGATCAGCCACGATTAAATGGCGGAGTTGGGCCGAATGGCCTAAATCTGCTCCTATCACTTATGACCTATGACCTTATAACTGCCTTTGTTAATTTTCTGGGCAGAGACTCAGAGAGATACAGCGTGGAAACAGGCCCTTCAGCCCAACTCGCCCACACCGGCCAACAATGTCTCAGCTACACTAGTCCCACCTGCTTGCGTTTGGCCCATATCCCCTTAAACCTGTTCTATCCATGTACCTGTCCAAATGTCTTTTAAATGTTGTGATGGTCCCAGCCCCAACTACCTCCTCTGGCAGCTCCTTCCATATACCCACCACCCTCTGTGTGGAAATTGAGCCCTTTAGGTTCCAATTAAATCTTTCCCCCTTCACCTTGAAACTATGTCCTCTGGTCCTCGATTCCCCTACTCTGGGCAAGAGACTCTGTGCATCTACCCGATCTATTCCCCTCATGATTTTATACACCTTCCTAAGATCACCCCTCATCCTCCTGCGCTCCAAGGAATAGAGTCCCAGCCTGCTCACACATTAAGTCCTGGAAGCATCCTCGTAAACCTTCTCTGTGCCCTTTCCAGCTTGACGCCATCTGACCTACAGCAGGGCGACCAAAGCTGAACACAATATGCGGCCTCACCAACGTCTTGTGCGACTATCGCCTGACTTCCCAACTTCAATACTCAATACTCTGACTGATGAAGGCCAATGTGCCAAAAGCCTTCTTGACCACTTTATCTACCTGTGACTCCACCTTCAAGGAACCACGCACCTGCACTCGACAATACTCCCCAGAGGCCTGCCATTCACTGTGCAGGTCCCGCCCCTTGTTAGACGTGCCAAAATGCAATACCTCGCTCTTATCTATATTAAACTCCATCAACCATTTCTCAGACAATCTCCACAACTGATCAAGAACCTGCTGCAATTCTCGATAACCATCTTCACTATCTACAATGCTGACCCACTTGCCGAGTCTTCGCTAAACTCGCTAATCTTGTGCTGTATGTTCTCATCTAAATCACTGATGTAGATCACAAACAGTAACCGGCCCAGCAACGAACCCTGAGATTAGATTAGATTACCTTTATTGTCATTCAGACCTTTCGGTCTGAACGTAATTTCGTGCCTGCAGTCATACATGTATTAAAAGTAACAAAAACCACACAATAAACACAAATTTAACATCCACCACAGTGAGTTCACCAACACATCCTCACTGTGGTGGAAGGCAAAAGTCTTAGAGTCTCTGTCTTCTTCCCTCCTTGTTCTCCCTCTGCGCTGAGGAGATCCAGGCCTCCGATGCTGCCGTCCATCAGGCCCGCGGCAGAGGCTCCGAAACCGGGCCACCGCCACCGCCGTCGCTGGAACATCGCCCCAGGGTCCGCCACCGGAACGCTGGAGTCCCGCAGCTCCAAAGCCAGGTCACCGCTGGAGCACCACAGCCCCAAAAGCCAGGTCACCGCTGCTGGAAGCTGGAAGGCCGCTATAGCTCCAAGGCCACCAGGTCTGCCATTAGGACCTCAGCACAGACGGAGACGGTGACGGGGGACACAACAAAAAAAGTCGCTTCCTCCCGAAGGGAGAGACAAACCCTGTTTCTCCCCCCCCCCCCCCCCCCAACACACATACACAGCCTAATAAACCAAAATAATCCCTAAAACAGACACAAAAAGACAAAAATAAAATTAATGTGTATGAAAGAACTGCAGATGCTGGTTTAAATCGAAGGTAGACACAAAATGCTGAGGCCCACCACTAGCCGCAGGCCTCCAGTCTGAGAAGCAACCTTCCAACATCACCCTCTGCTTCCTATTCTCTATCCATTCAGCTATATCTCCATGAAGATGTTTTAGAGAAAGGATGGTGTGTGATACTCGTCCAGATAATTTTAGCATGTAAAAAAAGCCAGGAAAAGGTCAAAAGGCCAAATGAATTTTCTGATGCCAACCAATTTTTTTTAAATGCCAGATTTCTGGAATTTGGCCTTAAAAAAGCAATCTGGCAACCCTCGGTGGGACTAGTGTCGCTGGGACATGTTGGCCGGTGTGGGCAAGTTGGGCCGAAGGGCCTGTTTCCACGCTGTATCACTCTGTGACTTTGAAAGATACAAAGTGCTGGAGTAACTCAGCGGGTCAGGCCGCATCTCTGGAGAACACAGATAGGTGGCGTTTTGGGTTGAGACCCTTCATCAAACTCCTTGATTGGGTTATCAGAAGGAAATGTAGATGCCGGTTTGTACCAAAGAAAGGTCCCAACTCGAAACGTCACCCATTCCTTCTCTCCAGAGATGCTGCCCGTCCCGCTGAGTTACTTCAGCATTTTGTGTCTACGTTCAATTTAAACCAGCATCTGCAGTTCTTTCCTACACATTATCTGAATGGTGTTAGATTAGGAGAAGGGGAGGTGCAACGAGACCTGGGTGTCTTTGTACATCAGTCACTGAACGTTCAGAGCTGCCAACTCTCATGGATTGAGCGTGAGACTCACGCATTTTGCCAAATTCTCACGCTCTCACGCTGATCACAAATTTCTCTCGCTCTGTTGTGAGAAATTCTGTGATCAACGAGAATTTCAAAACTCATATCAAGTTGGTGTTGGAGAGCCGGGGCTGAGGGAGCTATGGAAGCAGAAGCAGTGGCGGGGGCAGATGCAGAAGGGGAGTCGCTCGCTGCAGCTCTGGCCATGGAGCAGCCTCAGTGCAAGAGACCCTGGCCGTCGGAAGCGTTGCGCAACTGCCCGTGAGAGTCTCTGTGCCAAATTAGCCCTGGTGACCGGCATGGATCAGGCTGCGGCTCGGTGCATCCTGGAGGACAACCCGTGGCTGCTGGAAGTAGGTACCAAGCACTAGGTAGAAGCAGTGGAAGATAGTGGACTTCATATTGGGGTGCTTGGAGAAAGCATCCTGCTTGCCTGCTAGATTTTCACTTACTGTAACTGCAGGAAAAATGTTCCCGATGTTGGGGGAGTTTCGGAACCAGGGGTCGCACAGTTCAAGAATAAAGGGGTAGGCCATTTCGGACTGAGATGAGGACAAACGTTCTTCACCCAGAGAGTTGGGAATCTGTGGAATAATCTGCCACAGAAGGCAGTGGAGGCCAATTCAATGGATGTTTTCAAGAGCGAGTTACATTTAGCTCTTGGGGCTCACGAAATCAAGGGATATGGGGAAAAAACAGGAAGTGGTACTGATTTTAGATGAGCAGCCATGGTCATATTGAATGGCAGTGCTGGCTCGAAGGGCCGAATGGCCTCCTCCTGCACCTATTTTCTATGTTTCTATGCTTGAGTATATGGCAATAAAACTCGTCCACTTGATTTTGAAGCATTCATGCATGGTGGAGGTATAATGTAGTCATAGAGTGATATAGTGTGAAAACAGGCCCTTCGGCGCAACTTGCCCACACCCGCCAACATGTCCCAGCTACACTACCTGCTTTTGGTCGATATCCCTCCAAACCTGACCTATCCATGTAGCAGTCTAACTGTTTCTTAAATGTTGGGATAGTTCCTGCCTCATCTACAACCTCTGGCAACTTGTTCCATATACCCACCACCTTTGTGTGGGAAATGTTACCTCTTAAAAAGTTACCTCTTAAAAATACCTCTCTCCCACACCCTCCCCCCACTCGGTTGCTCCACTCCCTCGCCGGGTACACCCAAGGCCAATGGTCAGTGATCACTCAGCCCCCCCACTTTCAAAAACACTCCGTGCCCCCTGGTTCAGATGGAGAGCACTGCCAGATGTCCGTGATGTCTGGATCCCAATGCTCAGCACTTCCCTTGACAGGTTTAATAGAAACGTCCCCAATCTTATTGTTTTATTAATTGAACATGTGGATGAACATCCTCAAGGAGTGTAATCAGATGGAAACTGATTCAGATGTGATGTTTAAGAGCTTGTTCAAAGAAGGGCCATATTTTAAACGAGTGACAGAGATACTTGCAGGGGAATGTGTGAGGAGGTTATTATTTGTGTCTAGCTTTGGCTTGAACCAAGACATCTGAAGATTCAAAGTTTAATATAGTGATTGTGCTGATACTGACTCCAACCGGACACGTAATTAATATCATCCATTCCGGAGGTTTTATTTTTCTGATGCCATTTAAACTTCACTTGGATTTCAATCACTTCAATGTAAAAGTAATTGGGAATGGGGAGCATTGGAACAAAAATTTGCCCTCGGTACATATTAACTGTAATATAATAATGTGTGCATGTTGGTCGGTGCAATCAAAACAAAGATATTTTATCATTGTTGTGTTATGAACACCACAGAAAATATTATGTACTCTCAAATTCACATTAAATAGAATATTGTTGCTTAAATATATAGTTATTGGACATTGCATTTTGGAAAAGTCCCATCTGAGAGGAAGACAGCAAAATACTGAAAATATTGGGGGTGAAAATGACTTCAGGCCAGTTTGTTAGGAAAATTAAGGAAATGGTAAGAGAATACTTATACAGCTGACTGAGTATAATTTTATGGATGAGAAATTGTGTTCAACCAATTGATGACTTCTTTGTAAACTAGCATGTTGAATAACAAGGAAGCCAATGGATGTAGCAAACCTTGTTATACAAAATTTGGTCTGTGAAGTGCCCCATAAAAGATTACCGCATTATATAAGCACCTATGGACTTGAACGCATTAGGTTAAGTTCAGGGGGTGAGATATGGGGCTTTATGTGTGGGCCAGATATATTGTCAATGCAGAGGGGCTAGGAGCAAGGCCAAGTGTACATCCAGAGTCACGGTCTGGAATAGTACCATGTGTGCTGGTAAGCAGATATGATCAGGGTAGAATAGGGGGCCAGGTGTAAGGCTGGACTCATGGTCAGGAATGAGAGAAGGTATGCAACTGGAGTCAGGGTCAGGAGTAGTACCAGGTGTGCAGTGAGACCCAGGTTGGTCAACATGGGCCAAGTGTTTGATTATAATCTGATTTCCATACATGAATACACTAAGATCATTCATGTGCTGCACCTGTTGATCAGAGCCTGGCTCCACTGTGGAAAGTAATTTAGCCTAACCTTATTCACAGCTAATCCAATTTAAAGCATAAATATTGCATTCAAGTGTAATTTAAAAGACGCTCTACAAAATGCACCAGATTGCACAATTTCTGAAAAATGCAAAAGCTCCGTACCAATGGGAGGGGGGGACAGCCCCCTCCCACCCTCCACCCTCTTCCCCCCCCACCCTCTTCCGCTCCTCCCCCCTCGGTCGCTACACTCACTCGGGCTTGGTCTCTCACAATTACTCACTCCCAACTTTCAACCAATGTTGGCAGCCCTGCTGACAGTAAACATGCAGGTACAGAAGGCAGTGAAGAAAGCTAATGGCATGTTGGCCTTCATTGCGAGTGGATTTAAGTTTAGGAACAAGGAGGTCCTTCTGCAGTTGTACAGGGCCCTGGTGAGACCACACCTGGAGTATTGTGTGCAATTTTGGTCTCCTTATTTGAGGAAAGACATTATTGCTATTGAGGGAGTGCAGCGTAGGCTCACCAGGTGAATTTCCGGGATGGCGGGACTGATGAAAGAATTAGTCGACTGGGCTTGCATTCAGTGGAATTTAGAAGGATGAGAGGGTATCTTATAGAAACATATTAAATTCTTAGAGGACTGGGGACGGGGAGAGAGGGGACAGCGTGCGGAGGGAGAGAGAGGGGAGAGGGAGAGTGGGAAGAGGATGAGAGGAGAGAGAGGGGAGAGACGGGTTGAGAGGGGATAGAGGGTGAGAGAGGGGTGGAGAGGAGGAGAGAGGGATGGGGAAGGAGAGAGAGTGGGGTGGGGGGTCAAAAAAGCCCTTGGATTCTGGATAGAGTGGATGTGGAGAGGATGTTTCCACTAGTGGGAGAGTCTCAGCCTCAGAATTTAAGGACGTTCCTTTAGGAAGGAGATGAGGAGGGATTTATTTAGTCAGAAGGTGGTGAATCTGTGGAATTCTTTGCCACAGATGGCTGTGGAAGCCAAGTCAGTCGATATTTTTATGGCAGAGATAGATAGATTCTTGATTAGCGTGGGTGTCAGGAGTTATGGGGAAAAGGCAGGAGAATGGGGTTAGAAGGTGAGAGATAGATTGGCCACGCGGCGGAGTAGACTCGATGGGCCGAATGGCCTTATACTCATGGATCACAAGTGGAAAGTCCGTGAGGAATACAGTGGCGAGAGTCCCTCCACACTCCAGAACCCCCCACCCCCACCCCCCAGTGTTACATGTTTGTGTGTGTGTGTGTACTTGCCTGTGTGTGTCTCTCAATCTCTCTCTCTCTCCCCCCCTCATCCCATTTTATCCACATTCCCATTAACTCTCTCTACCCCCTCCACTCTCTCCTTTCTCAGCTCCCCCCCCTATCTCCACCCCCTACTCCCACTCCTCTCGGTAAACTAACCCCCCCACTCTCTTCCCTTTCAATGACCCGTTGCAGCCCCCCTCTCTAACCCCCTTTTCTCCCCCACATTTCTCTTTCCTCCCTCTCCCACCTCTCCTTCTCCCCTAATCTCTCTCCTCTCAACATCCTCTCACTCCCCCACCCTTTCCCTCTCAGGATTTGGAGTGTGGGAGGAAACCGGAGCACCCGTAGAAAACCCGTGCAGGTCACGGAGAGAACTATAGAAATCGTGCAAACTCCGTGCAGAGGCGGCAGCAGCGGAGGTGGGGATTGAACCCGGGTCTCCGGTGCCGTGGGACCGCGGCTCTACCCGCCGCACCACCGGCCTCCCCCTGGGGAGTGCAGCTGAACGGCTGGGGGGGTAAAAGGGCACAGGTTGTGTTTGAAGCCACTTTATTGATGGAGCAGGCGGGGGGGTCGCGATAGCCCAGCACAAGGGTCTCGGCAAAATGATTCAAACATCGATAACAGCAGCGTCAGAAACACATCACAGGACGGGAACGTTACAGCAGACTCAGGAGTGAATGAGGGGGAGGGAGAGAGATGGGGAGAGGGGTTGAGGAGAGGGGAGGAGAGAGGAGGGGAGTGTTGTGTTACGACTGCGGTAATAACTGAAGCCTTACACCATGATAAAGGCCCAGAGACTTTATTAACGACATCGCAGAGATAACTTCACACTAGCGAGTCTTTCTAATTCTAAGCGGAGCAGGCAGGGAGGATTACTGTAAAAGCAAGTGGGTGTAACTACAAAAGTATGAAATTACATGAATGACACTGATCTACACCCTCCCTCTTAAAGAATGAACAACAGCACCAACCCATTAACTAAGTAAGGCATGCATAGCAAATGATAACAAACTGGAGGAAATTCATAGTCCGCATACTTCACAACCGGCCTAGAAACACGACCAGGGTGGGGAGGGGAGGAGATGGGAGGGGAAGGAAGTGGAGGGCTGTAGGGGGGAGGCGTCTCTTTCACACCATAGAAGACATGGCATAATCTCCAATCTCCCCCACATTTGTTCCTCGATAAATTCGTACGTAGCCCTGGGGACGAAGAACGAAAGAGAAATAAGGGAACTGGTTTTAGACAGCGAGGCCACCGCGCCCCCCTCCCCAAATAAAAGCCTGACACCCCCCCCCCCCCGTAACACTTCAGTCTTTAGAGATGCAGTGCAGAAACAGGCCATTCGGCCCCACGTGCAAACTCTACAGACAGCACCCATGGTCAGGATTGAACCTGGGTCTCTGGCGCCGTGAGGCAACAACTCTACCACTGCGCCACCGTGACGCCCTGGCAAGATGGCATATAACTCACTCTGTCTCTTTCTCTGTCTCTCTCTCTCTGTCTCTATCTCTCTCCCCCTCTCTCTACCTCATTGGAGACCCTCTAGCTAGCTTTAATTCGACTTTACTGGACTTTATTTTGGATTAAAAGTTCAGTGAGTTTTAGACGAGTTTAATTCATTTAATAGTCATGTGTACCGAGGTACAGTGAAAAGACAATACATGATTACAATCGATCATTCAATCATGGCTGAGGTGGTGCGGACATATAAATACCTTGGGGAGCAGCTGGATTCCAAACTGGACTGGTCAGTCAACTCTGACGCCCTCTACAAAAAAGGCCAGAGCAGACTCTTTTTTCTCAGAAGGCGCAAATCCTTCAATGTGCGCAATGATATGCTGCACATGTTTTACAACACTGTGGTTGAAAGTGAGATTTTCTACGCTGTTGTCTGCTGGGGCAACAGCATTAGTGCAGAAAACAACAGGAAGCTGGACAAACTGGTGAAACGGGCTAGCTCAGTGCTGGAGGGGAGAGTGGACTCTGGGGTGGATGTGCTTGAGAGGCGTATGAGGCGCAAGGTGCAGGTCATCCTGAAAAACCCTGGGCATCCCCCCCCCCCCCCCATGTAATTCTGGAGAGTCAAAAGAGCACTCGGAACAAAAAACGGCTCCTCTCCCTGCCCTGTAGAACGGAGCGGTTCAGGAGAATCCTTCACCCCTGCAGCCATTAGATTTTATAATTCGGACTGCTAGGCTGTAGGGGGATGCATTTTTGCATTTTTTTTAATTTTAATTATTAATTATTGTTTTTTTAAAAGTATTTATTGCTCTCAGGTAGTGTCCACATGGTATTTTATGTATTTTCTGTCTGTGTTCGTTTTGAATGTGTGGGTTTGTTGGTTGGGGGCTTCTGGACATCTGAATTTCCCAGAGGGGATCAATAAAGTATTTATTATTATTTTTATTATTTTTATTATTATCTATCTCTCCCTCCTAACCCCATTCTCCAGCCTTCTCCCCATAACCCCTGACACCCGTACAGGCCAGCGAGTATGATGACAAACGCTCATCATAGGTTAACCCATTCATTCCCGGGATCATCTTGTGAACCTCCTCTGGGCCCTCTCCAGAGCCCGCACATCCTTCCTCAGATATGGGGCATAAACTGCTCACAATATTCCAAATGCGGCCTGACCAGCGCCTTATAGAGCCTCAGCATTACACCCCTGTGTTTGTATACAAGTCCCTCTTGAAATAACGTTCCTAATGCTAGGAGCAGAATTAGGCCATTCGGCCCATCGAGTCTACTCCGCCATTCAATCGTGGTTGATCTTGCTCTCCCTCCCGACATTGAGTTTGCTTTCTCTCGACCGGAAACGTCGCCCATTCCTTCCCTCCCGCTGCCCGTCCCGCTGAGTAGCTGCGGCATTTTGTGTGATCCACTCACCATTTCACCCCAGTCTTCCCCCCAACTGTTCTTCACGATCCAGTACGGAATATATTCATCTGAAAGGAAAACACGGAACATGAAGTGATCCTGGATCGGGATCATAGAGTATTGAATATACGGACGGGAGGGCGGGGGGCGGAGGGAGGGGTGACAGCTTGACTCCAGGGTCCGGAGGGGGATTGCTGCCTCACAGCGCCAGAGACCCGGGTTCGATCTTGACCACGGGTGCTGTCTGTACGGAGTCTATGTAAGTTCATAAAGTTCATAAGTGATAGGACCAGAATTAGGCCATTCGGCCCATCACGTCTACTCCGCAATTCAATCGTGGCTGATCTTTCTCTCCCTTTTAACCCCATTCTCCTACCTTATAGACAATAGACAATAGGTGCAGGAGTAGGCCATTCGCCATTCAAGCCAGCAGCGCCATTCAATGTGATCAATATGGCACAAATTCACCACCCTCTGGCTAAAGAAATTCCTCCTCATCTCTATTCTAAAGGTACGGCCTTTAATTCTGAGGCTGTGCCTCTAGCCCTAGACTCTCCCACCAGAGGAAACATCCTCTCCACATCCACTATATCCAGGCCTTTCAGTGTTCATAGTGTAGGTAAGATAGAAACATAAAATATAGGTGCAGGAGTAGGCCATTCAGCCCTTCGATCCATCACCGCCATTCAATATGATCATGGCTGATCATCCAGAATCAGTACCCCTTTCCTGCTTTCTCCCCATATCGCTTGATTCCGTTAGCCCTAAGAGCTAAATCTAACTCTCTCTTGAAAACATCCAGTGAATTGCCCTCCATTGCCTTCCGTGGCAGAGAATTCCACAGATTCAAACTCTCTGGGTGAAAAAGTTTTTCCTCATCTCAATCCTTAATGGCCGACCCTTTATTCCTAAACTGGGTGACCCCTGGTTCTGGACTCTCCAAACCTACACTGCACTCCCTCAATAGCAAGAATGTCCTTCCTCAAATTAGGATACCAAAATACTCCAGGTGTGATCTCACCAGGGCCCTGTACAACTGCAGTAGGACCTCTTTGCTCCTATACTCCTATAAAGGCCAATAGGCTATCTTCACTGCCTGCGGTACCTGCATGCTTACTTTCAGTGACTGATGTACAAGGACACCCAAGGGCATATATGGAAGGGTAAGGTGTGAAAAGGAGAGATTAAAGGGGATGAAGCTGAAGGGATGTTGCCTGGGTTATGGGCTTGGGGTGGCTCCTATTCGCCCCACCATTCCCGTGGGGAGTGGTGGGGGAGGTGCTGGGAGGGAGGGCGGGGGGGGGGGGGGGGGGTTGGGGGGAATACGATGACTCTTACCTGTTCCGTAGCCAACTATTAACATGGCGTGATAACCTACAGTCTTGTTCGTTTGGTTATCTGTTCGGATAATTCCTCCTTTGTAATGCTTTTGTTGGAAGGAAAGATATTGTCAAGCTTGAAAGGGTTCAGAAAAGATTTACTACGCTCTTACCAGGCCTAGAGGGGCCTGAGCTACAGGGAGACGTTGAACAGGCTGGGTCTCTATTCCTTGGAGCGCAGGAGGATGAGGGGCAATCTTATAGAGGTGTACAAAATCAGGAAAGGAATAGATCGGGTAGACGCACAGAGTCTCTTGCCCAGATTAGGGGAATCGAGGACCAGAGGACATAGGTTCAAGGTGAAGGGGGAAAGATTTAATAGGAATCTGAGCGGTAACGTTTTCACACATAGGGTGGTGGGTGTATGGAACGAGCTGCCAGAGGAGGTAGTTGAGGCTGGGACTATCCCAACGTTTAAGAAATAGTTAGACTGGTACATGGATAGGACAGTTTTGGAGGGATATGGGCCAAGGTGGGTCTAGTGTAGTTGGGACATTGTTGGCCGGTGTGGTAAAGTTGGGCCGAAGGGCCTGTTTCCACACTGTATCTACTCTGTGACCAAGACGGAAGGGAGAAGGCAGGACAGTACAGCAGCAGGGTTTTCTTTTGAGCCAACAATAATTGAATCAGTTATTAAATATAATATTTACAATACACAATAAAACAAAACAAAATGCACCACCGTTCTCCCCGTGACCTGCGTGGGTTTTCTCCGAGATCTTCGGTTTCCTCCTGCACTCCAAAGACGTGCAGGTCTGTAGGCTAATTGGCGGTATAAATGTTAAAATTGTCCCTAGTGGGTGTAGGATAGTGTTAGTGTGCGGGCATCGCTGGTCGGCACGGACCCGATGGGCCGAAGGGCTGTTTCTGCTCTGTATCTCTAAACTAAACTAAATAACACGAGTCAAACAAATATATGAAATAAACGATTATACAACTGTGTTACAATCCCCGTCGAGGATGACTTCCACCCCCCGCGGTGCCCAGCGGTCCCGGAAATCCCCCCGAGCGCCCGTGGACAGCGCGTGGCCCCTCTCTAGTGCCACCCGGGCGCGTACGTAACCCCGGAAAAGGGACAGGCAGCCGGCACGGGCAGAGCCCTCGTCCGCCTGGCGCCATGACTCGCGGATGGCCAGCTTGGCCGGGCCTAACAGGGCGGCACGGTGGTGCAGTGGGTAGAGCTGCTGCCTCACAGTGCCTGAGACCTGGGTTCGATCCCGACCACGGGCGCTTGTCTGTACGGCGTTTGTACGTTCTCCCCGTGACCAGCGTGGGTTTTCCCCGGGAACTCCGGTTTCCTCCCACACTCCAAAGACGTGCGGGTTTGCAGGTTAATTGGCTTGGTATGATTGTAAATTATCCCTAGTGTGTGTAGGATAGTGTTAGTGTGCAGGGATCGCTGGTCGGCGCGGACTCGATGGGCCGAAGGGCCTGTTTCCGTGCTGTATCTCTAAACTAAACTAAACTGAAGTCTACTACACCATTCTATCTCTCCCTCCTAATCCCATTCTCCTGCCTTCGCCCCATAAACCCTGACACCCGTACTAATCTATCTCTGCCTTAAAAATATCCGCTGACTTGGCCTTCACAGCCGTCTGTGGCAAAGAATTCCACAGATTCACCACCCTCTGGCTAAAGACATTCCTCCTCAACTCCTTTCTGAAGGAACGTCCTTTAATTCTGAGGCTGTGACCTCTGGTCCTAGACTCTCCCACTAGTGGAAATATCCTCTCCACATCCACTCTATCCAGGCCTTTCGCTATTCGGTAAGTTTCAATGAGGTCTCCTCCTCATTCTTCTAAACGCCAGCGAGCACAGACCCAGAGCCTCGCTCATTGTACGTTAACCCATTTGTCCCAGTGACCTGTGTGGGTGGTGGGGAGGGAATAAGGTAGAGGAAGAGGTGGGGTGGGATATGGGGGTCTCTGTTAGCTTACCTGCAGTCTGTTGACTATGTCGACCGCGATTGCAACAGGTCCTGCCTTCGCGACGAACTGCTGCATCTCTGTGAAGTCAAGCACAATCAAGGAGTGAAAGGGCAAGCATGGAGCGGCTGGGCCAAAGGGTCTCGCCGGAGCGTGGAGGCGGGTTCTAAGTTGGTCGGGGAAGGCGGAGGGGATGTCCTCTAGGGAGAGTAAACCACGGTGTCCCACTACTCACTAGTTTCATTGGGCAGAGTAACGCATTTTTTGATCTTGTACACGGGCTTGTTCTTATTTCTTCTGCATTTGTGTCTCTCGGCGGTGTAGGGGGGGTATGCATCTTCCCTATGTAGACCTGCAGACACACACACACACAGTCATCACCCCCCTGGCCTATGTTACTGTCTATGCACCCCACCCTACCCCCTCCCCCTCTTCTCCCTCTCTCCTCTACCCCTCTCCCCCTCCCCCTCTCTCTCCCCCTCCCTCTCTCCCGCCCTCCCTCTCTCTCCCCTTCCCTCCCACCCATCCCCCTCTCTCTCTCTCTCTCTCTCTTTCAGTCCGTCTCTCAGGAGACTCATCCTCAATATCTCCAGAAGGCAGATAAAAATGCTGGAGAAACTCAGCAGGTAAGGGAGCATCGATAGAGCGAAGGAACGTGTGATGTTTCGGGTCGAGACCCTTCTTCAGACCTATCTCAGGAAATCTCCAGATAGAGGGGGCGAGAGGGGAACACTCACCACGGCGCGCTACATCTTGAAAAGCCACTTTAGGATATCCGCCGATGCAGTTGTTTGTCTTGTTCCCGCAGTCCAGGAGCTCTGGTGGAAAGAAGACAGCATCGCGCTTTAAGAATAAGGGGCAGGAGGTTAGGAGCAAGGAGGTCCTTCTGCAGTTGTACAGGGCCCCGGTGAGACCACACCTGGAGTATTGTGTGCAGTTTTGGTCTCCTAATTTGAGGAAGGACATTCTTGCTATTGAGGGAGTGCAGCATTGATTCACCAGGTTAATTCCCGGGATGGCGGGACTGTCATATGATGAAAGAATGGGTCGACTGGGCTTGCATTCGTTGGAATTTAGAAAGATGAGAGGGGATCTTATAGAAACGTATACAATTCTTAAGGGATTGGACAGGCTAGATGCAGGAAAAATGTTCCCCAATGTTGGGGGAATCGGGAACCAGGGGTCACACAGTTTAAGAATATGGGGTCAGCCATTTAGGACTGAGATGAGGAAAAATTTTTCACCCAGAGAGTTGTGAATCTGCCGAATTCTCTGCCACAGAAGGCAGTGGGGGACAATTCACTGGATGTTTTCAAGAGAGAGTTAGATTTTGCTCTTAGGGCTAACGGAATCAGGGGATATGGGGAGAAAGCAGGAACGGGGTACTGATTCTGGATGATCAGCCATGATCTGAGGCAGAGAATTCCAAAGACGCACAACTCTCTGTGAGAATTCCACAGACTCACAACCACCCTCTGTGTGAAAAGGTCAACCCTCAGACTCTTATTAAATATTTTCCCCTTCACTTTAAACCCATGTCCTCTGGTCCCCGATTCACCTACTCTGGGCAAGAGGCTCATTTGAGTTAACATTGCTTCATTAAACCGTCCATTAAAGGTTGGCCAGGGGAAGCCGGCCGCCTTCCTTCCCACCCGGAGTGAGGTAACGTCGTCCCCGGCCTTTGCCCTTACCTTGCTCTGACAGCGTGATGAGTTCTTTCTCCCGGATGGACACATGGGATTCGACGTTCCCGACCACGGCGAAGGCCCAGCAGGAGTTGCAGTCTGGTCTCCCAGCAACTTGCTGGGGGAACAAAAACAAGGTTGCACCTTCCCTCCAGAGTCAAGTCGTGCATCCCGAAGACGCCCTTAGCAACGCCGGCGCGGTGGGTAGAGCTGCTGCCTTGCCAAGATGCATCACGGAAATCCACAGGAGATCCTTCTTCCCTGTGGCGATCAAACTGTACAACTCCTCCCTCTTCTGTCGTGGGGTAGACTGAAACTGACCCCCCCCCCCCCCCAATCTTTGCACATCCCCCAATCAGCATCGCCGTTCAACGTGATCATGGCTGATCATCCCCAATCAGTGCCCCGTTCCTGCCTCTTGACCATTGAACTATTGACCTTTGCAAATCACCCTCACCTGGTTTTTAACTCGTGTGACACAATTCATCTTCCGCCAGTCCACGAACTTTGGGATGTGGTTTGGGAGATTGTAACCGGAAATGTCTTCGCATTGTAATGGAACAGACGGTGCTCGGCTTCCCTGCTGGAATTCCTCAGCTGCAAGAGAAAAGGTAGCGGCGACTTACAGAGGGACGGGGTGTTGACCGGGCCCGTGGGCATCTCCCGCTGTGCCACCGTGCCACCCTGTGCAGCTGTCATAGAGTCATGGAGTCACAACTCACTCCAGAGCCATAGTCATACAGCGTGGAAACAGGCCCTTCGGCCCAACTTGCCCACACCGGCCAACATGTCCCAGCTGCACTAGTCCCACCTACCCACGTTTGGTCCGTATCCCTCCAAACCTTTCCTATCCATGTACCTGCTATCCCTATAGCTCAGGCGTTCTAATCCTGGCAACAGCCTCGAAAATCTTCTCCCTCCGTATCTGGAGAGGTTGGTGAGGGTGGTTGGGATGGGCCAAAGGGCCTGTTTGCTAAATGCGTCATTGAAACTACAGCTCAGTGGGACGCCAAGTTATAGGAGTAGAATAAGGCCATTCGGCCCATCGAGTCTCCTCCGCCATTCAATCAGGCTGATCTATCTCTCCTAACCCCATTCTCCTGCCTTATCCCCATAACCCCTGATACCCACACTAATCAAGAATCTATCTATCTCTGCCCAAATATATCCACTGACTTGGCCTCATCAGCCCTCTGCGGCAAAGAATTCCACAGATTCACCACCCTCTGACTAAAGAAATTCCGCCTCATCTCCTTCCTAAAGGAACATCCTTTAATTCTGAGGCTGTGCCCTCTGGTCCTGGTCTCTCCCACTAGTGGAAACATCCTCTCCACATCCACTCTTTCAGGCCTTTCTCTATTCTGTACGTTTCAATGAGGTCTCCCCTCATTCTTCTAAACTCCAGCGAGTGCAGGCCCAGTGCCGACAAACGCTCATCATATGTTAACGCTCTCATTCCTGGGATCGTTCTCGTGAAACTCCTCTGGATCCTCTCCAGAGCCGGCACATCCTTCCTCAGAGATGCTCAAGAAGGAACTGCAGATGCTGGAAAAATCGAAGGTAGATAAAAATGCTGGAGAAACTCAGCGGATGAGGCAGCATCGAGTCGAGACCCTAAGGGAATGTCACCTATTCCTTCGCTCCATAGATGCTGCCTCACCTGCTGAGTTTCTCCTGCGTTTTTGTCTACCTTACCCGGAGATGGTGCCTTTGACGTCGTACCTGAGAGGTCGCTGAACTTGGTAACCCCGTATCTGGCGCTCGCGATCTCCGTTTCCTGTCGCTTTCTCGCCTGCTCCAGGTTCTCCACAAAGATCTTAAAACGTCGGGCCTCTTCTGAAAGGAAGCCGGAGAAATTTAGGTTTAGGATAAGTCTGGCCCAGTTTTGTTTAGCGATGCAGCGCGGAAACAGGCCCGTTGAGTCCACACCGACTGGCGATCCACGCATGTTTACAAAGAAACATGAAAACTAGGTGCAGGAGTAGGCCGTTCGGCCCTTCGAGCCAGCACCGCCATTCAATATGATCATGACTGATCATCCACAATCAGTGCCCTGTTCCTGCCTTCTCTCCATATTCCTTGATTCCTTTAGCCCCAAGAGCTAAATCTAACTCTCTCATGAAAGCATCCAGTGAATTGGCCTCCACTGCCTTCTGTGGCAGAGCACGCACGTATAATATAAGCAAAAAATAATTTCACTGTGTGCGGTTGTATCTGTGAAAAATAAATCATTGTTGAACCAGGGGCGGAAGTTGCTATCAAAATATGGGGGGGGGGGGGATGACACACAATTTCTTGGCGCCCGGCGCGGTTTAATATCTGCCGGCCGGAGCTTCAACATCGGGAGCCTCGACGCAGCAGTTTGATTTTAAGCCGCTTGTTTAAGAAGGAACTGCAGATGCTGGAAAATCGAAGGTAGACCAAAGTGCTGGAGAAATTCAGCATTTATGGAGGGAAGGAAAAAGGCGACGTTTCGGGTCAAAACCCTTCTTCAATCAATCATCACTCAATCAATTTTATTTGTATAGCACATTTAAAAACAACTCACGTTCACCAAAGTGCTTCACATTAGTGCAGATACTAACATGCTACATACAATGGTACACAGAACTATAATACATACATAAACTGTTTACAGCGCTCCCTCAGAAGGCCTCAGAAAACGCTAGGGAGTAGAAATAGGTTTTGAGCCCCAATTTAAAGGAGTCGTTGGAGGGGGCAGTTCTGATGAGGAGAGGGATGCTGTTCCACAGTCTAGGTGCTGCAACCGCAAAAGTGCGGTCGCCCCTGAGCTTAAACCTAGACCGCGGGATAATCTGCAGCCCCAAGTCGGCCGACCTGAGGGACCTGGAGGTAGAATGGTGGGTGAGAAGATTTTTGATGTGGGGGGGGGGGGGGGCAAGCCCGTTCAGGGTTTTGTATACATCTAAGAGGAGCTTGAAGCTGATCCTGTACCGTACTGGGAGCCAGTGGACAGAGGCCAGGATCGGGGTCATGTGGTCCTGTTTACGGGTACCCGTCAGAAGTCTCGCTGCGGCATTTTGAACCAATTGCAGGCGGGACAGGGATGATTGGCTGATGCCAGTGGATAGGGAGTTGCAGTAGTCAAGGCGGGAGGAGATGAATGCGTGGATGATTTTTTCAAGGTCGTCGAATTGGAGGAATGGTTCAGACTGATGTGAGGTTGGGGGGGGCAGGAAGAAGAAAGGAAGAGCCAGTGGGCCGAGGGAGAGCTGAGAAGGGGAGGAGAAAGTAGGGACTACCTGAAATTAGAGAAGTCATACCGCTGGGTTGCAAACCGATTTTAAGCCATGCCGGGCGGTGATGAAAGGCCCCACGAACAGGCCGATTCAGCCCTGAGAAAGGGTCACCTCCACTGTCTCGCAGCAAAAGATTTTAATAGTTTTTTTTCCACCAGATTACAAAACATGGGGGGGGGGGGGGGGGGTTTGTCCCCCACCTGTCAAAGGGGGCGCCCCCAGTCCAGTCCCCCCACAGGATTTCCGCACATGTATTGAATGATCGAACTTTTGACGCTCGGTGAAAAGCTTTGTCCTACTTGCTAGGGAAACAGATCACATCATACCAAGACCCGCAATAAATCACAGAGAGTTGTGGATGCAGCCCAGACCATCACGCACACAAACTAACCTCCCTTCCATCGACGCTATCTACACCTCACGCTGCCTCGGCAAGGCCAGCAGCATAATCAAGGACCAGTCTCACCCCCAGTCACTCCCTCTTCTCCCTCTCCCATCGGGCAAGAGGTGCAGATGTGTGAAAACGAACGCACACCTCCAGATTCGGGGACAGTTTCTTCCCGGCTGTTATCAGGCAACTGAATCATCCTACCACAACCAGAGAGCGGTCCTGATCTACTATCTACCTCATTGGTGACTCTTGGACTATCTTTGATCGGACTTTGCTGGCTTTACCTTGCACTAAACGTTATTCCCTTATCCTGCACACTGTGAACGGCTCAATCGTAATCATGTATTGTCTTTCAGCTGACTGGTCAGCACACAACAAAAGCTTTTCACTGTACCTCGGTACACGTGACAATAAACTAAACTGAAACTGAACTGATGAAACCACACATGGATACAATGTCCACACTCAAGAACAACAGATAGAGCAAAGGGGAAGATACAGAGTGCAGAATATAGTTCTCAGGGGCGGCACGGTATCACAGCGGTAGAGTCGCTGCTTCACAGCGCCAGAGACCCAGGTTCGATCCTGACTACTGGTGCTGTCTGTACGGAGTTTGTACGTATTCCCAGTGACCTGCGTGGGTTTTCTCCGGGTGCTCCGGTTTCTTCCCACACTCCAAAGACGTACAGGTTTGTAGGTTAATTGGCTTCTGTAAAAATGTCCCTAGTGTGTGCAGGATAAAACTAGTGTACGGGGTGATCGCTGATCGGCGCGGACCCAAAACCGAACTGCTCATGTTCTCCAAGAATACTGCCTGACCCGCTAGGTTAATCTGCTTGGTATGAATGTAAAATTGTCCCTAGTGTGCGTAGGATGGTGTTAGTGTGCGGGGATCACTGGTCGGCACGGGCTCGGTGGGCCGAAAGGCCTGTTTCCGCACTGTGTCTACAAAACCGAGGTACAGTGAAAAGTTTTGTTGTGCAGTGCGAACCAATCACATCAGATGAAACCATAAATAAACTCATAAATTCAGCAAAGGGAGCTCCTGGAGAAAACCCATGGGGAGAACGTGCGAACTCCACACAGACAGCACCGCTGCGTCACCGTGCCATCCTAATTACAATTCAATTGACAGGGAGAGCATCTAAAAGGGGTAAATGTCTTCCTCAGGCACTCAACATGCGTGTTCGAAGGGTTTAGTTTAGTTTAGAGATACAGCGCGGAAACAGGCCATTCGGCCCACCGATTCCGAACCGACCAGTGATCCCCGCACATTCACACTATCCTACACACACCAGGGACAGTTTATAATTGATGCCAAGCCGATTAACCTACAACCCTGCACGTCTTTGGAGTGTGGGAGGGGACAGGAGCACCCGGAGATAGCACTGTGAGGCAGCAACTCTACCGCTGCGCCACCGTGTCAGGTTCTGGGCCTGAACGAGTTCTGTTGATGCAGATTTTACAATGAAGATTAGCGGCTGGAAAGATATGATCTAACCACGGCTTGTAAGTGAGAGAGAGGGAGAGCGAGACAGAGGGAGGGAGAGAGTGGGAGAGGGAGGGAGGGAGTGAACTCTTTAACAGAAGTGACTGCATAATTAAAGCATCACCAAAGATACAATTGGATTTTGCGTGCTGGCTGAACTCGACATGTCAGGGTCGGCAACCGTAGAGTTGCTGCCTTGACTTTGGAGAATGTATAAAACCGGAGCGCCCGGAGAAAGCCCACGCAGGTCACGGGAAGAACGTACAAATTCCATTCAGACAGCACCCGTGGTCAGGATCGAACCCGGGTCTCCGGCACTGTGAGGTGGTGGGGTGTGTGACACTGGTCAGCGTTCTGCAGCGTGCTAAACCTGCCTGTGACACTTCACACCTGAAGATATGCAAAAAAAGTAACGATGATAAAGTAACGATGACAGTCTGAAGAAGGGTGTCGACCCGAAACATCGTCCATTCCTTCTCTCCAGAGATGCTGCCTGTCCCGCTGAGTTACTCCAGCATTTTGTGTCTATCTTGAATGAACACAGACACCGGTTTGTTTAAGAAAGAACTCCAGATGCTAGAAAAATCAAAGGTAGACCAAAATGCTGGAGAAACTCAGCGGGTGAGGCAACATCTATGGAGCGAAGGAATAGGTAACGTTTCAGGTCGTGATGCTGCCTCACCGCTGAGTTTCTCCAGCATTTTTGTCTACCACAGTCACAGGTTTGAGACACAGAACCTTACCTTCCTGGTCCTTGTAGGATTTATTATAGGTCCGCATGAAATCACAGAACTTCGACACCATCTTGTCCTAGATCATAAGTTGAAAAGAATCTTTGCGCATGTTTTAAAATCTTGTCCCTCGATTTCCAGCCCTCCCCTCCCCCTCCCCTGCACACTGCTTGTAAGAGACTATTAGACTTGAGTGATACAGCGCGGAAACTCTGTGGTTTAGAAGGATGAGAGGTGATCTTATTGAAACATATAAGATTATTAAGGGTTTGGACACTCTAGAGGCAGGAAACATGTTCCCAATGTTGGGGAAGTCCAGAACCAGGGGCCACACAGTTTAAGAATAAGGGGCAAGCCATTTAGAACGGAGATGAGGAAACACTTTTTCTCACAGAGAGTTGTGAGTCTGGAAATCTCTGCCTCAGAGGCCGGTTCTCTGGATACTTTCAAGAGAGAGTTAGATAAGGCTCTTAAAGATAGGGGATATGGGAAGAAGGCAGGGACGGGGTACTGATTGGGGATGATCAGCCATGAACACATTGAATGGCGGTGCTGGCTCGAAGGGACGAATAGCCTACTCCTGCACCTATTGTCTATTGCCCATTGAAACTGGACCTTCATCCAAAAGTGATCACCCCGTACGCTAGCACTATCCTACACACACTAGGGACTATTTACAATTTACAGATGCCAACTAACCTACAAACCCGCACGTCTTTGGAGTGTGGGAGGAAACCGGAGCATCCGGAGAAAACCCACGCAGGTCACTGGGAGAACGTGCAAATTTTCCATACTGTAGTTTAGTTTAGTTTAGAGCTACAGCGCGGAAACGTGCCCTTCAGCCCACCGAGTCCGTGTCGACCAGCGATCAACCCCATACACTAGCTCGATCCTACACACACTAGGGACAATTTTACAGCAGCCAATTAACCTACAAACCTGTACATCTTTGGGATGCGACAGGTAACCAGAGCTCCCAGTGAAACCCACGCGGTCCCAGGGAAAGCGTACAAACTGCCAACAGTTTAGTTGAGTTGCTCGGCGCGCTATTTAGGGAGTGCAGCGTAGGTTCACCAGGTTAATTCCCGGGATGACGGGACTGTCATATGCTGAGAGAATGGAGCGGCTGGGCTTGTATACGCTGGAGTTCAGGAGGATGAGAGGATATCCTATTGAAACATATAAGCTTATTAAAGGTTTGGACATGCTAGAGGCAGGAAATATGTTCTCGATGTTGGGGGAATCCAGAGCCATGGGCCACAGTTTAAGAATAAGGGGTAAGCCATTTAGAACGGAGATGAGGAAATACTTTTTCTCACAGAGAGTTGTGAGTGTGTGGAATTCTCTGCCTCAGAGGGCGGTGGGGGCCACTTCTCTGGGTACTTTCAAGAGAGAGCTATTAGGGCTCTTAAAGATAGCGGAGTCTGGGGAGAAGGCAGGAACAGGGTACTGATTAGGGATGATCAGCCATGATCACATTGAATGGCGGTGCTGGCCTACTCCAGCACCTATTGTCTAAAGAGTGGTGGGTGTATGGAACGAGCTGCCAGAAGAGGTAGTTGAGGCTAGGAAAACGTTTACGAAACAGTTGGACAGGTACATGGACAGGACAGGTTTGGAGGGTTATGGACCAAATGCGGGCAGTGGGGACTAGTGTAGCAGGGACATGTTGGCCGGTGTGTGAGTTGGGCAGAAGAGCTCATTTCCATGCTGTATCACTCTAGGATTCTCTATGTCTGCAGTTCCTTCCTGCACAGTTCACAAGGGGGCACGGTCTGTGTAGAGTTTGCAGGATCTTGTCTTACCTTGGGTGGCCCAGGAGTGTGGCACCTCTTCCCCTCCAGTTCAGTTACCTGGGCTGCTGAGACGAGGAGCAGGAACGTCAGGCTCTGGAGAGACCTCATCTCTCCTGTGTGCGTCTGGGTCTGTAGCTGGGACTCGATGAGACACTTCAGATAATGCTCAGTCCTGATCCACTATCACACCCGACTTCCGGTGAGTCACTCACCTCAAAGAAACTGATGACTCAGCTGATAAGGGAGTGAACTTTATACAGAAGTTCACGGTTTGGGAACGGCTCGGTTCAAGACCCGCAAGAGTTGTGGATGCAGTCCAGAACTTCGCACCACCCCACACATAGAAACATATAGACCAGTCAGCCTGACATCGGTGGTGGGGAAGATGCTGGAGTCAATTATAAAAGATGAAATAGCCGGACATTTGGATAGCAATAAAACAGGATTGGTCAGAGTCAACATGGATTTACGAAGGGGACATCATGCCTGACTAATCTTCTGGAATTATTTGAAGATGCAACTAGTAAAATGGACAGGGGAGAGCCAGTGGATGTGGTGTACCTGGTCTTTCAGAAAGCATTCGATAAGGCCCCACATAGGAGATTATTGGGCAAAATTAGGGCACATGGTTTTGGGGGGTAGAGTGCTGAAATGGATAGAAAATTGGTTGGGAGACAGGAAACAAAGAGTAGGGATTAACGGGTCCCTTTCAGAATGGTTGGCAGTGAGTGGGGTACCGCAAGGCTCGGTGCTGGGACCGCAGCTATTTAAAATATATATCAATGATTTGGATGAAGCGATTCAAAGTAACATTAACAAATTTGCAGATGACACAAAGCTGGGTGGCAGTGTGAACTGTGAGGAGGATGCTATGAGAATGCAGGGTGACTTGGACAGGTTGGGGGAGTGGACAGAAGCATGGCAGATCAAGTTGGGAAAAGGGGAAGTACAACGGGATCTGGGGGTCCTTGTTCATCAGTCTATGAACGTAAGCATGCTGGTACAGCAGGCAGTGAAGAAAGCAAACAGCATATTGGCCTTTATAACAAGAGGAGTCGCATATAGGAGCAAAGAGGTCCTTCTGCAGTTGTACAGAGCCCTAGTGAGACCACACCATGAGTATTGTGTGCAGTTTTGGTCCCCTTATTTGAGGAAGGACATTCTTGCTATTGAGGGAGTGCAGCGTAGGTTCACCAGGTTAATTCCCGGGATGGTGGGACTGTCATATAATGAGAAAATGGAGCGGCTGGGCTTGTACACACTGGAGTTTAGAAGGATGAGTAGGGATCTCATCTCAATCTTATATAAGATTGTTAATCGTTTTGACACGCTAGAGACAGGAAACATGTTCCCAATGTTGGGGGAGTCCAGGGCCGCAGTTTAAGAATAAGGGGTAAGCCATTTAGAATGGAGACGAGGAAACACTTTTTCTCACAGAGAGTTGTGAGTCTGTGGAATTCTCTGCCTCAGAGGGCGGTGGAGGCTGGATGGTTTCAAGAGAGAGCTAGATAGGGCTCTTAAAAATAGCGGAGTCAGGGGATGTGGGAAGAAGGCAGGAATGGGGTACTGATTGGGGATGATCAGCCATGATCACATTAAATGGTGGTGCGGGCTCGAAGGGACGAATGGCCTACTCCTGCACCTATTGTCTATTGGTGCAGGAGTAGGCCATTCGAGCCAGCACCGCCATTCAATATGATTATGGCTGATCATTCAGAATCAGTACCCCGTTCCTGCTTTCTCCCCATATCTATCGTTTCCGTTAGCCCTAAGAGCAAAATGTAACTCTCTCGAAAACATCCAGTGAATCGGCCTCCACTGCCTTCTGTGGCAGAGAATTCCACAAATTCACAACTCTGTGGGTGAAAAGGTATTTCCTCATCACAGTCCTAAATAGCCTATCCCTTATTCGTAATCTGCGACCCCTAGTTCTGGACTCCCCGAACATGGGGAACATTTTTCCAGCAATCCTTTAAATATTTTATATGTTTCTATAAGATCCCCTCTCATCCTTCTAAATTCCAGAGTGTACAAGCCCAGTCGCTCCATTCTTTCATCATATGTCAGTCCCGCCATCCCGGGAATTAACCTGGCGAACCTACGCTGCACTGCCTCAATAGCAAGAATGTCCTTCCTCAAATTAGGAGACCAAAACTGCACACAATACTCCAGGCGTGGTCTCACCAGAGCCCTGTACAACTGCAGTAGGACCTCCTTGCTCCTAAACACAAATCCTTTTGCAATGAAGGCCAACATGCCATTAGCATTCTTCACTGCCTGCAGTACCTGCATGCTTACTTTCAGTGACTGATGTACAAGGACACCCAGGTCTCGTTGCACCTCCCATTCTCCTAATCCCATACACCATTCAGATAATAATCTGCCTTCCTGTCCTTGCCACCAAAGTGGATAAACTCACATTTATCCACATTAAACTGCATCTGCCATGCTTCTGCCCACTCTCCTCTGTCCCTCCCCTCTCTCCATCCCTCCCCCTCTTTCCCTCTCCCTCTCTCCCCTCTTCCCCTCTTCCTCTCCCTCTCTCTCTCTCCAATGGCTGGATAAATGACTTTATAAATCCTCCATCTATTTGCTGGTCGGGTTATTCTGTGGCCTGATGTCTATCTCCAGGCAGCGTTTGGTATCATTCTGATTCGATCTGTCTTTTCACAAACTCGCTGCTATTTTTCGTGTATTTGTGTTTATTTGTGGTGGGGCATAATTTTTTCCGTTGCAGAAAGCATGCCGACTTCAGAGGGACGAGAGTAGAGAGTGCAAAGCTGCGCCATGCATCAGTAACACAATCTGCAGCGTGCACAGGGTCGCCAACTTTCTCCTTCCAAACAAGGGACAAAAGATCCAAATACAGGACAAATTCCCAACGGCAATTCGTTGACCGACTCGGCCGTGGCTGGGTGAATGATGAGTTGGCCCGAGTGCTGGACGGCACATAAAGCCCAGCCGGCGGGCCAGCTGAGGAGTTTTGGCCATGAGAAGGAGGGGTGGTGGTGTCGGTTGTAAGCGAAGGTCCGAAGGTCGGATAGCTGACCGGGCTGCCGACCGCAACGGGGCCACGGGCGAGGCACGGCTGCTGCGCTCCATAGGCTGCACTACGTCGGGACGGGTGAGGTGGGGCCGGACGCGGCACTCCGACCCGACAGTTCCCTTGACCCAAGTAGTAGCAGTCAAATACGGAACAAGGGCGGGACTGCCTTAGGGGCTCCGACTCCGGATTTTCTTGAGATTTACTCCTGGAGCCTTTTCCATGACTGGATATGGCCACAAGGCAGCGGAGGTTTTTAATCAGTTTTGCCTCTCCTAGATGGACTGCCTTCCTAGGCTGACGAGCCACACCTGCCCGAGACTCGTGGGGGCAGGAGCGTCTACGTTCCCATGCAGGTCTATAGCACCTTCCCACTGCCCACTGACTTTTAGGTACAAGCCCTCTTGAAATAAATGCTGGCATTACCTAGCTCTCCCCTGATTCTCAGTCTGAAGAAGGGTCTCGAACCAGGGGATCGCTGGTCGGCGTGGACTCGGTGGGCCGAAGGGCCTGTTTCCCTGCTGTATCTCCAACCTAAACGTCTGAAGAAGGGTCTCGATCCAAAACGTCACCCCATTCCTTCTCTCCAGAGATGCCGCCTGTCCCGCTGAGTTACTCCAGCATTTTGTGTCTGTCTTCAGCCTAAACTGGCATCGGAGGTTATGGGGAGAAGGCAGGAGAATGGGGTTGGGAGGGAGAGATAGATCAGCCATGATTGAATGGCGGAGTAGACTCGATGGGCCGAATGGCCTAATTCTGCTCCTGTCACTCGTGAACGTATGATCTTGCGCGATGCAAAGAGGTTATTTTTAAATGGCCATTTCTTGCTAACTCATCTGTAAGCCCGTGTGTGATTCCACAATGCTTCCTGTCAATGTTTACCCCTTGATTCCACTTCCCCTTCAGGCTTTGACGTAAAAGGAGACACAAAAAAATCCCCCATTCCTCCCCCCCCCCCCCCCTGCCGTGGCCATCTTTGTTCTCGGTCCCCCTTCCTCTTCCTCCCACACCCGGACACTCATTGTTCTTGGTCCCCCTTCCCTCTTCCCCTTCCCACCAAGTCCCTCTGTTCTCACCCCACCCCCACTTCCCTCTTCCCCTCCTAAGCCGTGTCCCACAACTCGCCCCCCCTCCCCACCCCACGCTCTCCCGCATTGGCCGTCATCAGTCAAAGCATTTTAGTTTCAGAGATACAGCGCGGAAACAGGCCCTTCGGCCCTCCGAGTCCACACCGACCAGCGATCAACACACATTAACACCATCCTACACACACACACACACACACACTAGGGACAATTTACACTGACACCAAGCCAATTACCCTGAAAATCTGCACGTCTTTGGAGCGTGGGAGGAAACCGGAGATCGCGGGGAAAAGCCACGCAGGTCGCGAGGAGAAAGTACAAACTCCGTATAGACAGCACCACTGTGACCCCCCTGAAAGACATTAGTCTTCAGCGTCACTTGAATCTGATTTAGTTTTTTGCGCTTTTTATTTATTTACTAGATTAAGTGCAGACCCGTTGGGTCTGTTCCTCCAACGCAACGGAGGTGAGAGAGGGGGTGAGGGGAGACGGAGTGGGGAGAGGGGGAGGGGAAGGGGGAGGAGAGGGGGGTGGGGGAAGGGGGAGAGAGGGGTAGGGGAAGAGGGGTGGGAGTGAGGGGTGAGGGAGGGGGGAGAGAGGGGTGAGGGAGGGGGAGGGGGGGAGAGAGCGGGGAGTGAGGAGGGGAAGGGGAGGGAGAGAGGGGGTAGAGAGGGTGAAGAGTTGGGAGGGATGGGGAGAGGGGTAGGGGGGAGAGAAATTGGAGGGGGAGAATTCAATGTTTAACACACTAGGGTGCAATCTGCCCAAGGAATGTGAGGTGCTGTTCCTCCAATTTCTGGTGGGCCTCACTCTGGCCATGGAGGAGGCCCAGGACAGAGAGGTCGGATACGGAATGGGAGGGGGAGTTGAAGTGCTGAGCCACCGGGAGGTCCCCCTTGGTTAATGCGGACCGAGCTGAGGTGTTCGGCGAAACGATCGCCCAGCCTCCGCTTGGTCTCACTGATGTAGATCAGCTGACATCTAGAGCAGCGGATGCAGTAGATGAGGTTGGAGGAGTTGCAGGTAAACCTCTGTCTCTGTGTGCCTCCGTGTCCCTCTCTAATGCGCGGTTGCAGAGGGGGGGGGGGGGCAGTATTCGGCGTCACATGCATACTAACCATCCCCCACACACACGGGGGGGGGGCGAGGGGAGAGAGGGGGGGGAGAGAGAGAGGGGGTCGAGAGAGAGGGGCCAAGAGGGGGAGAGAGTGAGGGGAGAGAGAGAGAGGGGGAGAGAGAGAGAGAGAGGGGGAGGGAAAGGGAGGAAGAGAGAGAGGGGGGGAGACATAGGGGGGGGAGAGAGAGATAGGGGAGAGAGGGAGAGAGATGGGGGAGAGTAGGTATGTTACAAAACTTACCTTTAGCGGCGCTGCAGTTCTGCCACTGCCCGTGTGCGCCTGTTTGGAGCCTTTGAGAGGGGGGCGGTTTAAAATGCCGTTTACCCCAGACTATTCAAATTGATTAATCTGAAGGGGTTTAATCTCAGTTGCTGAAGAGAAATCGTTCCGACATTTGTTTTATGGAGTTATTTTTAAACTACGCTGGATAATGTACCAGCATGAGTAAATTAAAAATCATCTTGTAAAGCCGTGAACGCCGACAATGGGACAAAACAAGGTACACAGTTTATGTTTACATAAAAATGTGCTTCTTAGGATGCCTTCAATCAAAATTTCATGTTGCGAAAAGGTGACAGAAAATATATCAACCGGCAGTACTTTTCCTGCTGACTGGGGAGTTAAATTCACCGCAAACTGCAACGTTCCAAACGATCGCGTTCCACAAAAACCCACTCGCAAGATAATTTAAATGGCCATTAATTTATGGGAATTATACACTAAATTCCTTCAATTTGGCCCATAAATTCATGACAAAGATTAAAAAATCATGTTATATTGTGAATTCTGGTGCGAATGTTATTTGGACATGTCCTACCAGCATCCGACTCCATGCGATGAGCGCGATCAAACTAGAAGCGGGGGCCGCGCGGAGGTCAGGTGATCCCCTGTACAGGGCCGTTCCCACCAGCATGCGCCTGCATGCGGCAAGTGCAACCAAACCGGCAGCGAGGGCCGCGCGGAGGTTGGGTGAGTGGCGCAACGCGGCGCAAAGTGAGGCGAACTGGGAGTGAAGTCTTAAGGTAAGTTCGCCAGGACAGAGAGGGGCACACAGAGAGGGCCACCGAGCCACACACATAGAGGGTCACGGAGGCACCTACAGATAGGTTCACGGAGGCACGATGTCGAGGCGGTGTGTCATGCGTCGAGGCGACTGCGAGCCGACAAGCAGTTGCCGCGCGGAATTTTTGAACAGTCAGTTTTTCGGAGCCCCGCGCGAAGTCGGGAGCTCCGCACGGTTCCGGCGATCGAAGTGGGACCGGCCCCGCGACGCTGGATGGCTCAAGCGACCACGTTAGGTTGCGCTCATCGCATAGAGTTGCATGCTGGTAGGACAGGCCCTTTAGGCTTTTTAAAAATGTTAACCTTAAGAAATGGATAGATGTTTAGATCTAGTAATTAAATTTTGTAATTAGGTACAATTAGGTAACTAACTAATTATATGCTTTAATTTCAGGTCAGGTTAATTTCAAGTAAGATTGTTTCATATTTGTTTCAGAATGCTTCAATCTATAATAAGTGAAAATTTCATTCAGTTGTCTTAATTTTTAATAAAGTTAAGGCATTTGACTGCCCTTGATCACAGCTTTTGTGTTAAGTCAATGGAAAAGCAATGGGGAACAAGATGCTAATTTCTGAGTATGAAAATGGCCATAACTATTTTAATACTGAAGATATGAAAGTGAATTAGGTGTCAAATTAAACTTAGTTTTATGTTTTATCTGATGGGATAAATTGCAGACAAATTTTATAACATTGCTTAGGACGGGGGGGGGGGGGGGGGGTAGAGGGAGAGACACGAAACCTCTCCTTCCTTTCTCAAGAGATGCTGCCTGACCCGCTGAGTTATTCCAGTTTTTTGTATGTATCTTCGGCATAAACCTGTATCTGCAGTGCCAAACCGGGCAAAATGACTCGGCATTTAGGATGTGAAAAGAAGCGGGCGGGGCGAGAATAAACGGCGGCCATTGGGCGGGAGCGCGCGTTGACAGTTGGTCGGGTCGCCCAGGAGCGCGCGTTGACAGTTGGGGTCGGTGAATGAGCGAGGGTCAACATCTGGCCGGCCGAGCGTCCACAGTTGGGGGGGGGGGGGGGGGGGGGCGGTTAACAGTTCGACCGTGCGGACGGTTGATGGGCACCGAGAATTGAGAGGGAGAAGGCGGGAGTGTTAACAGCTGGAGGCCGTTAGGAACGAGCGTCGATAGTTGGGTCGGCGGGAGGTTAACGGATGTCGACGGGGGGTGGGGAGGAGGTTAACGGGCTGGAGAGTTGAGGAGGCGGGAGGTTGACGGGCGTCGAGAGCTGGAGCCGCGCGGGGCAGCGACGACAACTGGCGCGGGAGCGAGCACCTCGCGGCTGTCACCCCCCCAATCCATCCATCCATCCCATTGGCTGCCTCTTCCCGCCGCCGGCCGCGTCCCCGCGCGCTGCCTCTTCCCGCCAAGTCGGGCGGCCGTTGAGAACGCGCCCGCGCGGGGCTCGAGTGTTCGCCGCCATTTTGAAGGACTGCCTCGACACCGTCGTGGGGTCCACTACTGGTCCTCTATAAATTGCTGTAATCCACCCTATCTGTCTTTCTAAAGGTTCCCCAATAACAATGAAAGGTGAGGAAATATTATTGTTTTCTGTCGGTGTTATTCTGTCCTGAATATGTTACTTTCTGTTCAGGGAGAGGGGGGGGGGGGGGCTGGCGGGTAAAGAGAAGGGGGGTGGGGAGAGTAGGAGGATGGGTGTAGATAGGGAGGGGATAGAGTTTTAATACTTAGATGTGGGGAGGGGGGATTGGGGAGGGAGAGGAGAGGGGGGACGGGGGAGATGAGGGGTAGGGGGTAGCGATGTGAGAGGGGCGGGGCAGAGGTGATGAGGGGAGAGGGGTGGGGAGGGGGAAGTGAGGGGGAGAGTGGTAGCAGGGAGTGGTGCAAGAGAGGGGTGAGGGGGGAGAGGGATGGGGATGAAGGGGGGGTGGGGGGTAGGAGAGGGGGCCAAGAGGGGGGAGGGGGGGAAGAGTGGGGAGGGGTAGTGGTGGAAGTGGCCGAGAAAGGAGATGGATAGGGGAGAATGGGAGGAGGAGAGTTTGGTGGGAGAGAGGGAAAGAGTGTGGAGGGGGGGAGAGAGGGGTTGGATGGGGACGGAGGGGGAAAGATGGGTAGGAAGAGGGTGGGGAGGGGATGTGAGAGTGGGGGGAAGGGGAGAGAGGGGTAGGAAGAGGGGGAGAGAGGGCTAGGGGGTAGGAAGAGGGGGGGAGAGGGGAAGAGTGGGGAGGGTGAGGGGTATGGGTAGTGGTGGAAGAGAGAGATGGGGATGGGGTGGGAGGGGAAGAGTGGGGAGGGTGTTGGGGTGGAGGGGAGGAGGGAGAGGGGGTGGGGTAGGAGGATTGAGGAGCGAGGGAGATGGAGAGGGGAGAATGGGAGGAGGCGAGAGGGGTGGGAGAGTGGGAAGTGTGGAGGGAGGGGGAGAGTGTGGAGGGAGGGTGAGAGGTGTAGGGAGAGGGGTAGGGGAGAGAGGAGGGAGGGTGAGATGAGTAGGGGGGGAAGAGGGATGGGGGAGAGAGGGAAGAGTGGAGGGGGAGAGAAGTGGAAGATGGGGAGAGGGGTGGGGGGGAGTGGTGGAAGAGGGAGAGAGGGTTTGGGGAAGGGAGTGGGGGGAGAGGGAAGGGGGTGGGGGGGAGAGAGGGATGGGGGATGCGGGTGAGAGAGGGGGTGAGATGAGAAGAGGGAGATGGGGTGGGGAGGGGGTGAGAGAGCGGGAG
This sequence comes from Raja brachyura, assembly GCA_963514005.1. Next base: position 2,587,180 of record OY740822.1, on the reverse strand, counting down.
AGAAGTGTGGGGTCGGAAGGGAGGGGAGGAGGAAGATGAGGTAGGGAGAGAGGGAAGAGTGTGGTGGGAGGGGGTGAGCTAGGGGGAAGAGTGGGGAGGGAGAGGGGGATGGAGAGGGTTAAGGGCAGTCCATCTATTCCCCACTCCCTATCACCCCCACTCCTCTCCCCCTATTCCCACACTCTCCCTCCTCACCTCCCCCATTCCCCCCTCTCCCTCAATCCCCCCACTCCCCCTGTTCACCTCCCCAGAATCTCGCCTGTCCCCGGTAACCTCCGGATCTGCAGAATTTGCTCATTCACAGAGAGGGACACAGACAGTTGGACAGCGGGAGGGAGAAGGAGTCAGAGAGCCAAATGCCAGCAAGCGCCGGGGTGGGGGGGAAGGGGGTGTTGATGTAACTCGCCCGCAGCCGTTGATAACTGGCGTTTCACAGTGCGTCGGGGGTGGGGGGGTGCTGCACATGCACAGGGGGATGAGGGGGGTTTGGGGAGACAGAGAGGGGAGAGGGAGTGGAGGTGGAAGGGGTGGAGGGGGGGAGAGAGGTGGTGGTAGAGATGCGGGGAAAAAGAGGAGGGGGGGTGGGGAAAGGGAGGGGGTAGAGGGGAGGATAGGGGGTTGGAGGAGGGGACAGGGGTGTTGGTGGGGGGTAGGGGGATGGTGGAGGGGAGAGGGGGTGGATGATGGGAGTGGAGGAGGGAGGGGTGGGGGGGCAGAGGGGTACGGTGCAGAGGGGGGAAGGGGAGGGGAGAGAGAGGGGGGAGGGGGAGAGTGGGGGAGGGGGAGAGGAAGAGAGCGAGAGAGAGGGGGGGAAGAGAGAGAGAGAGAGAGATAGAGAGGGAGGGGAGGGAGATAGAGAGATGGAGGGAGGGAGAGGCCGGGAAGGAGAGAGAGGTGGAGGGAGAGAGAGAGAGAGAGAGTGGAGCTGGAGGGGGAGAGAGAGGGCTTCCCCTCCCATTCCCAGCTCTCCCACAGCCTACTGTCTCCTCTTCCTATCTTTTTCGTGTGTGTCCCCCCCCCCCCCCCCCGCCGACATCAATCTGGAAAACGGTCTTGACCTGAAACGTCGCCTATTCCTTCGCTCCATAGATGCTGCCTTACCCGCTGATTTTCTCCAGCTTTTTTGTCTACCAATGGGATCCCACTACTGGCGACATTTTCCCATCTCCTCCCCAGAGACCGCCCCCTCCGTAACTCCCTTGTCAATTCGTCCCCTCCCACCCAAACCACCCCCTCTCCTGGCACTTTCCCTTGCAACCGCAGGAAATGCTACACTTGTCGCTTTACCTCCCCCCTTGACTCCATTCAAGGACCCAAGCCGTGTTTCTAGGTGTGGCAGAGGTTCACCTGCACCTCCTCCAACCTCATCTATTGCATCCGCTGCTCTAGCTGTCAGCTGCTCTACATCGGTGAGACCAAGCGTAGGCTTGGCGATCGCTTCGGCCAACACCTCCGCTCGGTCTTTTTTATTTCAAAATAGACTTTATTCAGGCAATAAATATATACAATACATCAACCGTGCAAAAAATCCATCCGACATTTTCGGAGGCTATACAAATTGTTCCATACAGTCTGTATACATTTCTCAAATTTCGCGAATCTATCCCCCACCCGTGCCACTCATGTGGCCCCCGGCATGAGATACCTTCCCTTAGTTTGAGGGGCGTCTCCACCATACCGTGCCCCCCATGTCCAGCAGCGGAAGGACCTTAGACTAGGTATGTTGCAAAACTTACCTTTAGCGGCGCTGCAGTTCTGCCGCTCCCCGTGTGCGCGACTTTAGCGCCTTTCAGAGGGGGGCGGGCTTAAAGTGCCGTTTTTCAACAGACCTGGATAATCGATGAATGTCGGGCGATTTCGTTGCGGAAGAAAAATCGCTCCGACATTTCATCAATGAAGGTATTTTTAAATTACTCTAAATTATTTGTTAACTAGAGTAATTTAAAAATCACCTTCAAAAGCCGTGAGCACTGACAACCGGAAGGATTTTCAGTAGGGGAGAAAAAAAGGTAAATAGTTTATTTTTATATTAAAAGTTTGTTTTTCGGGAGGCTTTAATGATATTTTTATGTTGCGAAATGGGGTCCCAAAAATGTATGAACAAACAGTATTTTTCCCCCTGACTTCACCGCTAACCGCAACGTTCTAATCCACCGCATTCCACTAAAACCCACTCGCTAGTTGATTTAAATGGCCATTAATTTACAGGCATAAAACACTAAATTCCTTCCATTTGGCCCAGAAATTCATGAAAATGAGATTTAAAAATTATGTTATATTGTGGATTATTGTGTGAATGTTATTTGGACACTTAGGCAATTTAAAAAAAGTTTATCTTTTCTTAAGAAATGGATAGATGTTTAGATCTACTCATTGAATTTTGTAAATAGCTACATTTAGATAACTAACTAATTATATGTTTTAATTTCAGGTAATCCAAGTAAGATTGTTTAATATGTGTTTCAGAATGCTTCAATCTATAATAACTGAAAATTTCATTGAGTTCTCTTAATGTTTAAGAAAGTTATGGGGTTTTAACTTCCAGATCACAGCTTTTGAGTTAAGTCAATTGAAAGGCAATGGGGAGCAAGATGCTAATTTCCGAGTATGAAAATGGCCATAACTTTCTTAATACTGAAGATATGAAAGTAAATTAGGTGTTAAATTAAACTTCATTTTACGCTTTATCTGATGGGATAAATTGCAGACTTGATTTTTTAAATCTCAAAATTTTGTAACATTGCTACTTAGACTGTGGCACTCCACCACCGAGCCTTGGTGTTGGCTGCACCGAGCTTCAGTGCGTCCCTCAGTACGTACTCCTGCAGTCTGCAGTGGGCCAGTCGGCAACATTCCCCGACGGACATCTCGCTCTGCTGGGTGGTGAACAACGCTCGGGCAGACCAAAGGGCGTCTTTCACCGAGTTGATGACCCTCCAGCAGCACTCGATGTCAGTCTCTGAATGTGTCCCTGGGAACAGTCCGTAAATCACAGAGTCCTCTGTGACGGAGCTGTTTGGAATAAAGCGTACCAGGGACCCTTGCATTTTTCTCCAGACTCTTTGAGCAAATCCACACTCTGCAAAGAGGTGGGCAACCGTCTCCTCTCCATAGCAGCCGAACCGAGGGCAGTGTGCGCTGGTAGTGAGGTTCCGAAAAAATATGGAACGCTTCACGAATTTGCGTGCCGCTCGGTCTGCAATAACCAACCTGATCTCCCGGTGGCTCAGCACTTCAACTCCCCCTCCCATTCCAAATCCGACCTTTCTGTCCTGGGCCTCTTCCATGGCCAGAGTGAAGCCCACCGTAAATTGGAGGAGCAGCACCTCAAGTTTCTCTTGGGCAGTTTACGCCCCAGCGGGGTGAACATTGACCTTCAATTTCAGGTAATCCCTGCTTTCTCCCCTTCTCAGCTCTCCCTCAGCCCACTGTCTCCGCCTCTTCCTTTCTTCTTCCCGCCCTCCACACCCTCACATCAGTCTGAAGAAGGGTCTCGACCCGAAATGTCACCTATTTCCTTCGCTCCATAGATGCTGCCTCACCCGCTGAGTTTCTCCAGCATTTTTGTCCACCCATTCACACAAGTTCTGTTATCCCACTTTCCTCACCCACACCCTACACATTAGGGGCAATTTTACAGAGACAAGTTAACCTACAAAGCCAATGCGTCTTTGGGATGTGGGAGGAAACCCACACGCTTGCAGGGAGAATGTGCAAATTCAACACAGACAGTGGCCGAGGACAGGATCGAACACAGATCTCTGGCGTGTGAGGCAGCAAGTCTACCAGCTGTGCCACTGTATTTTGTTTTCGAACACACAAAAAATTATACGTTGATAACTTGATAAAAATATCATTTTCAGTCTTAAATCTCCAAGTGACGCTATGTACCCCTTTACAGCTACTGTATGTTTTAATTCAGTTCAAGACTATGGGGCGGTACATTGGCCATAAGGTTGCTGCCCAAAAGTGCCAGAGATCCGGAATTGATCCTGAATATGGGTGCTGTCTGTATGGAGTTTGCTCCTTTTCCCTTTGATCACATGGGTTTACTCCGGGTGCTCTTGTTGCCTTCCACATTCCAAAGGTGTGTAGGAACCTATTTCAGACCCAACCCAAAATGTAATATTTTCATTTTGTCCAGAGATTATGTCTGACCTGTTGAGTTACTCCAGCTTTTTGTGTCTTATCAGTTTAAAGCAGCATCTGCAGTTCCTTCCTACACTCACAATACTATACGATAGAACTCTATTAATCCCAGCAGGGAAATTGTGTGTGTGTGCATATATAATATACACACACACATATGTATATAGTTATACTAGACTGTGGGACCCGTTGGGTCCCAGCTTCACATGGGAGGGCGGGTTCCCCCAACGCAATATTTCACCCCTCCACCAATTCCAATATTGGTGGCCAGTGGGGGGGAAGTGGCTTTCTGGAGCGCTAGTATGGGTGTTGTGGGCTGAAGCGACTGGTTTCCAGAGGCCGAATGGATTCTTGGGCTGACGGCTCGGTCACTCAAGCCTGTTGTGCTGCCAGTTCACTCACTCACGGCTGGTGGGCTGGCTGTAGACACGCGGCTATTCCTTGAAATTCCACTTCAAGCAGGGTGCAGGGCCACCAAATTCATGTGCAGTTTCCTGCCACTTCAATGACGGTGCAAGGCCATCAAATTCAAGTGCAGTTTCCTGCCACTTCAAGCAGGGTGCGGGGCCACCAAATTCCAGGGCAGTTTCCTGCCACTTCTAGCAGCGTGCAGGGCCACCAAATTCAAGTGCAGTGTCCTGCCACTTCAATCACGGTGCAAGGCCACCAAATTCAAGTGCAGTTTCCTGCCACTACAATCACGGTACAAGGCCACCAAATTCAAGTGCAGTGTCATACCACTTCAAGCAGGGTGCAAGGCAACATTTCCATTTTCAAAGCAACCAAAGGCAACTTTAGCATTTTCAAACCAACCAAAGGTAACTTTAGCATTTTCAAACCAACCAAAGGTAACTTTAGCATTTTCAAACCAACCAAAGGCAACTTTTTCACTTTCAAACCAACCAGAGGCAACGTTAGCATTTTCAAACCAACCAAAGGCAACTTTTTCACTTTCAAACCAACCAAAGGCAACGTTAGCATTTTCAAACCAACCAAAGACAACCTTTGCATTTTCAAACCAACCAAAGACAACCTTTGCATTTTCAAACCAACCAAAGACAACTTTTGCATTTTAAAAAACAACCAAAGGCAACGTTAGCATTTTGAAAGCTACCAGAGGCAACTTTAGCATTTTCAAAGCTACCAAAGGCAACTTTAGCATTTTCAAACCAACCCAAGGCAACTTTAGCATTTGCAAAGCAACCAAAGGCAACCGTAGCATTTTCAAAGAATTCCATCACGCTTGGAGTCACGGAGGCGCAGCGGTAGAGTCGCTGCCTCACATCGCCAGAGACCCAGGTTCGATCCTGACCACGGATGCTGTCAGTATGGAGTTTGCACGTTCTCCCCGTGACTGCGTGGGTTTTCTCCGGGTGCTCCGGCTTCCACCCACACGCCAAAGACCCGAGGTTTTGTAGGTTAATTTGGCTTCGGTGAAAATTATGAATTGTCCCGAGTGTGTGTGTGTTGGGGATAAGTGCAGTGTGTAGTGATGACTGGTTGGCGTGGGCTCGGTGGGCCGAAGGGCCTGTTTCTGCGCGCGTGTGTGTGTGTGTGTGTGTCTCTCTCTCTCTCTCTCTCTCTCTCTCTCTCTCGCTCTCTCGCTCTCTCGCTCTCTCGCTCTCTTGCTCTCTCGCTCTCTCGCTCTCTCTCTCTCTCTCTCTGTTGGAGCCGGTGGCCCGACGGGCCTGTTTCTGCGCAGTTTCTCTAAACTAAACTACGAAGGGTCTGAATCCGTCTCACCACAGACGCTGCCTGTCCCACTGAGTAACTCTGGCTTTTTTGGGTCTTGTCGTAAATTGCAGAGAGTTCTGGCTACAGCCCAGTCGAACAATCTGACTGCACTCCCCACCATCGACTCCAACCACACTTCACGCTGCCTCAGAAAACGCAGCCGGCATAATCCAAGACTTGGCCCCACCCCGGTCATTCCTTCTTCTCTCCACTCCCATCCGGCAGAAGGACTCCTGAAAGCATGCACTATCAGACTCGGGAACAGCTCCTACCCCTCTGAATGGTCTTAATTTAGGCCCTTCGGCCCACCGTGTCCGCTCCGACTCCCTGCGCACTAACACCACCCCACACCCACTAGGGACAATTTACACTTACACCAAGTCGATTAACCTACAGAATCGCATGCCTTTGGAGGGCGTGAGGAAACCGAAGATCTCAGAGAAAACCCACGCAGGTCACGGGGAGAACGTGCAAACTCTGAATGGACAGTGGCCGGGATCGAACCCAGGTCTCCGGTGCTGTGAGGCAGCAACTCTACCGCTGCTCCACCGTGCCGCTATAAGCTAGGACACTGTCCGATTCACTACAACCCCATTGCAGACATTGGACTTTGTCTCTGGAACAGGTGCACTACAATGCTGGGAACTATATTGTCTTCCCCTTTGCTCGCAATATTACATTTGATATATACATATATACATATTGTCTATTGCTTGGGAGGAAACCGAAGATGTCGGAGAAAACCCACACAGGTCACGGGGAGAACGTGCAAACTCCGTACAGTCAGCACCCATAGTCGGGATCGAACCCAGGTCTCTGACTTCAGAAAGGTTGGCACGTCCCCGACAACACTTACCAACTTCTACAGCTGCGCCGTCGGTAGCATTTTATCATGAAGCATCACAGCACGGTTTTGGAACAGCTCCGTCTGAGACCCGCGAGCAACCGCAGGGAGTTGTGGACGCAGCCCAGACCGTCACGCGCACAAACCAACCTCCCTTCCATCGACTCCATCTACACCTCGCGCTGCCTCGGCAAGGCCAGCAGCATCATCAAGGACCAGTCTCACCCCGGCCACTCCCTCTTCTCCCCTCTCCCATCGGGCAAGAGGTACAGAAGTGTGAAAACGAACGCACACCTCCAGATTCAGGGACAGTTTCTTCCCGGCTGTTATCAGGCAACTGAACCATCCTCTCACCAACTAGAGAGCGATCCTGACCTCCCATCTACCTCATTGGAGAGCCCCGGACTATCTTTAATCGGACTTTACTGGGCTTTATTGAAAGTCGGTGTGGAATCGATGGGCTGAAGGACCTGTTTCCACGCTGTATCTCGATAAGAAAAGAGGGGAGATTTGGATGAAAAGAAGGGTTTCTATAGACTTTAGAGATTCAGTACGGAAACAGGCCTTTCGGCCCACCGAATCCATGCCGACCAGCGATCACCCCGCACACTAGCACTATCCTACGCACACACACTGCGGACAATTCATAATTTTTTTACCGAAACCAATTAACCCACAAACCCGCACGTCTTTGGAGTGCGGGAAGAAACCGGAGCACCCGGAGAAAACCCACGCAGGTCACGGGGAGAAGGCACAAACTCCGTACGGACAGCGCCCGTGGTCAGGATGGAACCCGGGTCCCTGGCGCTGTGAGGCAGCAGCTCTACCCACTGTGCCGCTGGTAAACACTTTACTGTAACTGTAAAACTCTTTAATAAGATTTTATCAGAACCTGAGGGGCAACGTTATGACACAGAGAGAGTGGGTGTACAGAACGAGCTCTCTGAGGAGGTAGTTGAGGCAGGGAAAGAAGAACACTTAGACAGGTACATGGATAGGATCGGTTTTGGTGAATCTGTGGGATTCTTTGCCACGGACGACCACGGCCAAGTCAGTGGATATTTTTAAGGCCGAGATAGATAAATTCTTCATTAGTGCGGGTGTCAGGGGTTATGGGGAGAAGGCAGGAGAATGGGGTTAGGAGGGAGAGATGATCAGCCACGATTAAATGGCGGAGTTGGGCCGAATGGCCTAAATCTCCTATCACTTATGACCTATGACCTTATAACTGCCTTTGTTAATTTTCTGGGCAGAGACTCAGAGAGATACAGCGTGGAAACAGGCCCTTCAGCCCAACTCGCCCACACCGGCCAACAATGTCTCAGCTACACTAGTCCCACCTGCTTGCGTTTGGCCCATATCCCCTTAAACCTGTTCTATCCATGTACCTGTCCAAATGTCTTTTAAATGTTGTGATGGTCCCAGCCCCAACTACCTCCTCTGGCAGCTCCTTCCATATACCCACCACCCTCTGTGTGGAAATTGAGCCCTTTAGGTTCCAATTAAATCTTTCCCCCTTCACCTTGAAACTATGTCCTCTGGTCCTCGATTCCCCTACTCTGGGCAAGAGACTCTGAGCATCTACCCGATCTATTCGTACAGATTCTGGTCTCCAAATTGCGTACAGTTCTGGTCTCCAAATCTGAGGAAGGACATTATTGCCATAGAGGGAGTGCAGGGAAGGTTCACCAGACTGATTCCTGGGATGTCAGGTCTGTCTTATGAACAAAGACTGCATAGACTCGGTTTATACTCTAGAATTTAGGCGATTGAGAGGCGATCTTATAGAAACTTACAAAATTCTTAAGGGGTTGGACAGGCTAGATGCAGGAAGATTGTTCCCGATGTTGGGGAGGTCCAGGACAAGGGGTCACAGCTTAAGGATAAGGGGAAAATTCTTTAGGACCGAGATGAGAAGGACTTTTTTCACACAGAGAGTGGTGGGTCTCTGGAACTCTCTGCCACAGAGGGTAGTTGAGGCCAGTTCATTGGCTATATTTAAGAGGGAGTTAGATGTGGCCCTTGTGGCTAAGGGGATCAGAGGGTATGGAGAGAAGGCAGGTACGGGACACTGAGTTGGATGATCAGCCATGATCATATTGAATGGCGGTGCAGGCTCGAATGGCCTACTCCTGCACCTAATTTCTATGTTTCTATTCCCCTCATGATTTTGTACACCTCCCTAAGATCACCCCTCACCCTCCTGCGCTCCAAGGAATAGAGTCCCAGCCTACTCACACATTAAGTCCTGGAAACATCCTCGTAAACCTTCTCTGTGCCCTTTCCAGCTTGACGCCATCTGACCTATAACAGGGCGACCAAAGCTGAACACAATATGCGGCCTCACCAACGTCTTGTGCGACTATCGCCTGACCTCCCAACTTCAATACTCAATACTCTGACTGATGAAGGCCAATGTGCCAAAAGCCTTCTTGACCACCTTATCTACCTGTGACTCCACCTTCAAGGAACCACGCACCTGCACTCGACAATACTCCCCAGAGGCCTGCCATTCACTGTGCAGGTCCCGCCCCTTGTTAGACGTGCCAAAATGCAATACCTCGCTCTTATCTATATTAAACTCCATCAACCATTTCTCAGACAATCTCCACAACTGATCAAGAACCTGCTGCAATTCTCGATAACCATCTTCACTATCTACAATGCTGACCAACTTGCCGAGTCTTCGCTAAACTCGCTAATCTTGCGCTGTATGTTCTCATCTAAATCACTGATGTAGATCACAAACAGTAACCGGCCCAGCAACGAACCCTGAGATTAGATTAGATTACCTTTATTGTCATTCAGACCTTTCGGTCTGAACGTAATTTCGTGCCTGCAGTCATACATATATTAAAAGTAACAAAAACACACAATAAACACAAATTTAACATCCACCACAGTGAGTTCACCAAAACCTCCTCACTGTGGTGGAAGGCAAAAGTCTTAGAGTCTGTCTTATTCCCTCCTTGTTCTCCCTCTGCGCTGAGGAGATCCAGGCCTCCGATGTTGCCGTCCACCAGGCCCGTGGCCGAGCCTCCGAAGCCGGGCTGCCGCACAGGGCCCGCCGCTGGAACGCTGGAGCACTGCAGCCCCGAAAGTCAGGTCACCGTTGGAGCACCGCAGCTCCAAAGCCAGGTCGCCGCTGGAACATCACTGGAGCACCGCAGCTCCGAAGCCGTGCCGCCGCTGCTGGAAGCTGGAAGGCCGCCAGCTCCGCCATTCGGGCCTCAGCACAGACGGTGACGGGGGACACGACAAAAAAAGTTGCATCCTCCCCGAAGGGGGAGACTAAAACCCTGTTTCTCCCACCCTTCCCCCCCCCCCCCCCACACACGCACACAACCTAATAAACCAAAATAATCCCTAAAACAGACACAAAAAGACAAAAATAAAATAAATGTGTACGAAAGAACTGCAGATGCTGGTTTAAATCGAAGGTAGACACAAAATGCTGAGGCCCACCACTAGCTGCAGGCCTCCAGTCTGAGAAGCAACCTTCCAACATCACCCTCTGCTTCCTATTCTCTATCCATTCAGCTATCTCTCCATGAAGATGTTTTAGAGAAAGGATGGTGTGTGATACTCGTCCAGATAATTTTAGCATGTAAAAAAAGCCAGAAAAAGGCCAAATGAATTTTCTGATGCCGCCCAATTTTTTTAAATGCCAGATTTCTGGAATTTGGCCTTAAAAAAGCAATCTGGCAACCCTCGGTGGGACTAGTGTAGCTGGGACATGTTGGCCGGTGTGGGCAAGTTGGGCCGAAGGGCCTGTTTCCACGCTGTATCACTCTGTGACTTTGAAAGATACAAAGTGCTGGAGTAACTCAGCGGGTCAGGCCGCATCTCTGGAGAACACAGATAGGTGGCGTTTTGGGTCGAGACTCTTCATCAAACTCCTTGATTGGGTTATCAGAAGGAAATGTAGATGCCGGTTTGTACCAAAGAAAGGTCCCAACTCGAAACTTCACCCATTCCTTCTCTCCAGAGATGCTGCCCGTTCCGCTGAGTTACTCCAGCATTTTGTGTCTACCTTCGATTTAAACCAGCATCTGTAGCTCTTTTGTACACATTATCTGAATGGTGTCAGATTAGGAGAAGGGGAGGTGCAACGAGACCTGGGTGTCTTTGTACATCAGTCACTGAACGTTCAGAGCTGCCAACTCTCGTGGATTAAGCGTGAGACTCATGCATTTCGCCAAATTCTCACGCTGATCACTAATTTCTCACGCTCTGTGGTGAGAAATTCTGTGATCAACGAGAATTTCAAAACTCATATCAACGGCATGGGTGTTGGAGAGCCAGGGCTGAGGGAGGGATGGAAGCAGAAGCAGCAGCGGGGGCAGTTGCAGAAGGGGAGCCGGGGCTGGCGAGTGTTTGCCGGGCTGGCGAGTGCTTGCCGGGCTGGCGAGACGCTCGCTGCAGCTCTGGCCATGGAGCAGCCTCAGTGCTAGAGTCCCTGGCCGTCGGAAGCGTTGCGCCACTGCCCGTGCCCGTGCCAAATTATTTCTGGTGACCGGCATGGATCAGGCTGCGATTCGGTGCATCCTGGAGCACAACCCGTGGCTGCTGGAAGTAGGTACCAAGCACTAGGTAGAAGCAGTGGAAGATAGTGGACTTTATATCGGGGTGGTTGGAGAAAGCATCCTGCTTGCCTGCTAGATTTTCACTTACTGTAACTGCAGGAAAAATGTTCCCGATGTTGGGGGAGTTCAGAACCAGGGGTCGCACAGTTCAAGAATAAGGGGTAGGCCATTTAGGACTGAGATGAGGACAAACGTTCTTCACCCAGAGAGTTGGGAATCTGGAATTATCTGCCACGGAAGGCTGTGGAGACCAATTCACTTGATGTTTTCAAGAGAGAGTTGCATTTAGCTCTTTGGGCTCGCGAATTCAAGGGATATGGGGAAAAAACAGAAAGTGGTACTGATTTTAGATGAAAAGCCATGATCATATTGAATGGTAGTGCTGGCTGGAAGGGCCGAATGGCCTATTCCTGCATCTATTTTCTATGTTTCTATGCTTGAGTATATGGCAATAAAACTCGTCCACTTGATTTTGAAGCATTCATGCATGGTGGAGGTATAATGTAGTCATAGAGTGATACAGTGTGAAAACAGACCCTTCAGCCCAACTTGCCCACACCCGCCAACATGTCCCAGCTACACTGCCTGCTTTTGGTCCATATCCCTCCAAACCTGACTTATCCACGTAGCAGTCTAACTGTTTCTTAAATGTTGGGATAGTCCCTGCCTCATCTACATCCTCTGGCAACTTGTTCCATATACCCACCACCTTTGTGTGGGAAATGTTACCTCTTAAAAGGTTACCTCTTAAAAATACTTCAAACAAAAAACATTGAAATCATACTTCTACAATGCACTAAAACACGATTTTAATACCAAATTTCAAAAAGTCCCAACCGTGGGAGGGAGGGGCACCTCTCTCCCACACCCTCCCCCCACCCGGCCACTCCACTCCCTTGCCGGGTACACCCAAGGCCTGTGGTCAGTGATCACTCAGCCCCCGCACTTTCAAAAACACTCCATGCCCCCTAGTTCAGACGGAGAGCACTTCCAGATGTGAGCGGTGCACTGAGGCCAGTTGTCCGTGAGGTCTGGATCCCAATGCTCAGCGCTTCCCTTGACAGGTTTAATAGAAACATCCCCAATCTCATTGTTTTATTAATTGAACGTGTAGATGAACATCCTCAAGGAGTGTAATCAGATGGAAACTGATTCAGATGCGATGTTTAAGAGCTTGTTCAAAGAAGGGCCATATTTTAAAGGAATGACAGAGATACTTGCAGGGGAATGTGTGAGGAGGTTATTATTTGTCTCTAGCTTTGGCTTGAACCAAGACATCTGAAGATTCAAAGTTTAATATAGTGATTGTGCTGATACTGACTCCAACCAGCCACGTAATGAATATCATCCATTCCGGAGGTTTTATTTTTCTGATGCCATTTAAACTTCACTTGGATTTCAATCACTTCAATGTAAAGGTAATTGGGAATGGGGAGCAATGGAACAAAAATTTGCCCTCGGTACATATTAACTGTAATATAACAATGTATGCATGTTGGTAGGTGCAATCAAAACAAAGATCTTTTATCATTGTTGTGTTATGAATACCACAGAAAATATTATGTACTCTCAAGATCACATTAAATAGAATATCGTTGCTTAAATATATAGTTATTGGACATTGCATTTCAGAAAAGTCCCATCTGAGAGGAAGACAGCAAAATACTGAAAATATTGGGGGTGAAAATGACTTCAGGCCAGTTTGTTAGGAAAATGAAGGAAATGGTAAGAGAATACTTATACAGCTGACTGAGTATAATTTTATGGACGAGAAATTGTGTTCAACCAATTGATGACTTCTTTGCAAACTAGCATGTTGAATAACAAGGAAGCCAATGGATGTAGCAAATTTTGTTATACAAAATTTGGTCTGTGAAGTGCCCGAAAAAAATTGCCGCATTACATAAGCACCTGTGGACTTGAACGTATTAGGTTAAGTTCAGGGGGTGAGATAAGAGGCTTTATAAATGTGAGGTTATCCACTTTGGTGGCAAAAACATGAGGGTAGACTATTATCTGAATGGTGGCAGATTAGGAAAAGGGGAGATGCAACGAGACCTGGGTGTCATGGTACACCAGTCATTGAAAGTAGGCATGCAGGTGCAGCAGGCAGTGAAGAAAGCAAATGGTATGTTAGCATTCATAGCGAAAGGATTTGAGTATAGGAGCAGGGAGGTTCTACTGCAGTTGTACAGGGTTTTGGTGAAGCCACACCTGGAGTATTGCGTACAGTTTTGGTCTCCAAATCTGAGGAAAGACATCCTTGCCATAGAGGGGGTACAGAGAAGATTCACCAGACTGATTCCTGGGATGTCAGGACTTTCATATGAGGAAAGATTGGATAGACTTGGCTTGTACTCGCTGGAATTTAAAAGATTGAGGGGGGATCTTATAGAAACTTACAACATTCTTAAGGGGTTGGACAAGCTAGATGCTGGAAGATTGTTCCCGATGTTGGGGGAGTCCAGAACAAGGGGTCACAGTCTAAGGATAAGGGGGAATTCCTTTAGGACCGAGATGAGGAAAACATTCTTTACACAGAGAGTGGTGAGTCTGTGGAATTCTCTGCCACAGAAGGTAGTTGAGGCCAGTTCATTGGCTATATTTAAGAGGGCGTTAGATGTGGCACTTGTGGCTAAAGGGATCAGGGGGTATGGAGAGAAGGCAGGTACGGGATACTGAGTTGGTATGGGATACTGAGTTGGATGATCAGCCATGATCACATTGAATGGCGGTGCAGGCTCGAAGGGCCGAATGGCCTACTCCTGCACCTATTTTTCTATGTTTTTATGTGTAGGCCAGATGTATTGTCAATGCAGAGGGTCTAGGAGCAAGGCCAAGTGTACATCGAGAGTCACGGTCTGGAATAGTACCATGTGTGCAGGTAAGCAGCTATGATCAGGGTAGAATAGGGGGCCAGGTGTAAGGCTGGACACGTGGTCAGGAATGAGAGAAGGTATGCAACTGGAGTCAGGGTCAGGAGTAGTACCAGGTGTGCAATGAGACCCAGGTTGGTCAACATGGGCCAAGTGCTTGATTATAATCTGATTTCCATGCATGAATACACTAAGATCATTCATGTGCTGCACCTGTTGATCAGAGCCTGGCTCTACTGTGGAATGTAATTTAGCCTAACCTTATTCACAGCTAATCCAATTTAAAGCATAAATGTTGCATTCAAGTGTAATTTAAAAGACTCGCTACAGAATGCACCAGATTGCACAATTTCTGAAACATGCAAAGGCTCCATACCAATGGGAGGGGGGACACCCTCCTCCCACCCTCTCCCCTCCCCCCACCCTCGGTTGCTACGCTCACTCGGGCTTGGTCTCTCGCAATTTCTCACTTCCAACTTTCAACCAATGTTGGCAGCCCTGCTGAAAGTAAATATGCAGGTACAGAAGGCAGTGAAGAAAGCTAATGGCATGTTGGCCTTCATTGCGAGAGGATTTGAGTTTTGGAGCAAGGAGGTCCTTCTGCAGTTGTACAGGGCCCGGGTGAGACCACACCTGGAGTATTGTGTGCAATTTTGGTCTCCTAATTTGAGGAAGGACATTCTTGCTATTGAGGGAGTGCAGCGTAGGTTCACCAGGTTAATTCCCGGGATAGCAGGACTGACGTATGATGAAAGAATTAGTCAACTGGGCTTGTATTCACTGGAATTTAGAAGGATGAGAGAAAATCTTATAGAAACATAAAATTCTTAGAGGACTGGACATGCTAGATGCAGGAAAAATGTTTCCGATGTTGGGGGAGTCCAGAACCAGGGGTCACACAGTTTAAGAATAAGGGGTCGGCCATTTACGACTGAGAAGTAAATTTTCACCCAGAGAGTTGTGAATCTGTGGAATTCTCTGCCACAGAAGGCAGTGGAGGCCGATTCACTGGATGTTTTCAAGAGTTAGATTTAGCTCTTAGTGCTAATGGAATCAAGGGATATGGGGAGAAAGCAGGAATGAGGTACTGATTCTGGATGATCCGCCATGATCATATTGAATGGCGGTGCTGACTCGAAGGGCCGACACCTGCACCTATTTTCTATGTTTCTATGCTGCCTGACCCGCTGAGTTACTCCAGCACTTTGTGTCTGCCATTCTATGACCTGAAGGGTTGTTTTCCATACTGGCAGACTCCAGCAGGGGGAGCCCTTTGTCTACCCAGGGGCTCAGAGAGTATATAGTATAGTTTCTTTATTGTCATTGTAACATGAACCATGTACAACAAAATTTTAAAATGTCAACCAGTCAGTGCACCATTCAAACCATAAAAGCTAAACCACACTCCAGAACCCACCCCCACTCCAGTGTTACAAATTTGTGTGTGTGCGTATTTGCCTGTGTGTGTCTCTCAGTCTCTCCCCCCCCCCCCCCCCAGTCTCATCCCATTTTATCCACATTCCCATTAACTCTCTCTACCCCCCCCAATCTCTCCTTTCTCAGCCCCACCCCATCTAACTCCTTCCTCCTCTTCCCCACCACTCTTCCCCATCTCTCCGGCCCCTACTCCCACTCCCCGTTCCTCTCAGTAAACTAACCCCCCCCCCACTCTCCCTTCTTTCAATGACCTGTCACAGACCCCTTCTCTAACCCCCTTTTCTCCCCCCATCTCTCTCTCCTGCTCCCTCTCCCGCCTCTCTTTCTCCCCATATCTCTCCCCTCGCAACATCCTCCCACCCCCCCCAATCTCCCTCCATCTTTTCCATTTCAGGATTTGGAGTGCGGGAGGAAACCGGAGCACCCGGAGAAAACCTGCGCGGGTCACGGGGAGAACGCATGCAAACTCCGTGCAGAGTGGCTGCGGCGGAGGTGGGGATTGAACCCGGGTCTCCGGTGCCGTGAGACGGCGGCTCTACCCGCCGCACCACCGGCCAGCCCCTGGGGAGTGCAGCTGAACGGCGGGGGGGGGGGGGGGAAGGGCACAGGATGTGTTTGAAGCCACTTTATTTATGGAGCAGGTGGGGGGGGGGGGGGTCGCAATAGCCCAGCGCAAGGGACTCGGCAAAGTGATTCAAACATCGATAACAGCAGCGTAAGAAAAAAACATCACAGGACGGGAACGTAACAGCAGAGTCAGGAGTGAATGAGGGGGAGAGGGGTTGAGGAGAGGGGGGGGAGGAGGGGAGAAGGAGAGGAGAGGGGAAAGGGAGGAGGTGGAGGGAGAAGGGAGGGGGGAGAGGGGAGAGAGAAAGGGGAGGGGAGAAACAGGCGGCGGGGAGGGGGAAGGAGAGAGTGAAAATGTGGGGTGAGGGGTAGGGAGAAACTGCGGGGTAGAGGGTGGGGGTGAGAAAGTGGGGAGGAGATAAGGAATTAATTCATTGTGGATGGCGTGCAAGCAGAGGAGATCAGTTTAACTTGGTGTGGTGTACGGCACGGACATTGTGGGCCGAAGGGCCTGTTCCTGTGCTGTACGGTGAAAGTACGTCTGGTGAAATTTGCCCTGAACCCCCTCTCCTTCCCCAAATTCGTGCTGCTACGAGGAGTAAAAATCTTGCCTAATCTTTCCCACAATTGCCCCCGATGACGAAAGCCGTAAGAGGGGAGGGGAAGAGAGGAAAGGTTGGAAAGAGGTGAGAGGAGGGGAGTGTTGTGTTACGACTGTGGTAATAACTGAAACCTTACACCATGATAAAGGTCCAAAGACTTTATTAACGACATCGCAGAGATAACTTCACACTAGCGAGTCTTTCTAATTCTAAGGGAAGCAGGCAGGAAGGATTACTGTAAAAGCAAGCTGGTATAACTACAAAAGTATGACATAACATGAGTGACACTGATCTACATCCTCCCTGTTAAAGAATCAACAACAGCACCAACCCATTAACTAAGTAAGGCACGCAATGCAAATGATGATACTGGAGGAATGTCAAACATAGTCGGGGTACTTCACAACCGGCCTGGAAACATGACCAGGTGGGGAGGGGTGGGGAGAAACAGGAGGAGGGGGTAAGGAAGGAGAGAGTGAAAATGTATGGGGAGAGGGGTAGAGAGAAACTGCGGGGAAGGGGGAGGGATTGTGGAGAGCAATGGGGGAGAGGGTGCAGGGGGTGGGTGTGAGAAAGGCGGGAGGGGAAGAGAAGGAACACTCATTGTGGATGATATGCAAGCAGAGATCAGTTTAACTTGGTGTGGTGTATGGCACGGACATTGTGGGCTGAATGGGCCTGTTCCTGTGCTGTACGGTGAAAGTACGTCTGGCGAAATTTGCCCTGAGCCCCCTCTCCTCCCTCCCGTTCCCCAAATTCGTGCTGCCACGAGGAGCAAAAATCTTGCCCCTAATCTTTCCCACAATTGCCCCGAATGACCAAAGCCGTAAATGGAGGGGAGGGGAGGGGAGGGTCGGAGAGGGGAGTGGAGTGGAGGAGAGGAGAGGGGAAGGGAGGGGTGGGAAGGGGAAGAGAGGAAGGAGAGGAGAGGGAAAGGGAGAGGAGTGTTACGACTGCAGTAATAACTGAAGCCTTACACCATCACAAAGGTCCAGAGACTTTATTAACGACATCGCAGAGATAACTTCACGCTAGCGAGTCTTTCTAATTCTAAGGGAAGCAGGCAGGGAGGATTACCGTAAAAGCAAGTGGGCGTAACTACAATAACATAAGTATGACATTACATGAGTGACACTGATCTACACCCTCCCTCTGAAAGAATCAACCCATTAACTAAGTAAGGCATACATAGCAAATGATAATAAACTGGAGGAAAGTCAAACATAGTCCGGATACTTCACAACCAGCCTAGAAACACGACCAGGGTGGGGAGGAGGGGAGGGGAGGAGATGGGAGGGGAAGGAAGTGGAGGGCTGTAGGGGGGAGGGGTCTCTTTCGCACCACGGAAGATATGGCGCGGCTTTCAATCTTGCCCACATTTGCTCCTCGATAAATTTGTACGTAGCCCTGGGGAGGAAGAGTGAAAGATAAATAAGGGGAGTGTTCTAGATAGCGAGGCCACTGCGCCCCCTTCCCCAAATAAAAACCTGACCCCCCCCCAGTAACACTTAAGTCTTTAGAGATACAGTGCGGAAACAGGCCCTTCGGCCCAACGTGCAAACTCTGTGCAGACGTCACCCGTGATCAGGATTGGACCTGGGTCTCTGGCACCGTAAGGCAGCAACTCTACCACTGCGCCACTGTGACGCCCTGGCAAGATGGCATATAACTCTCCTTGTCTCTCTCTCTGTTTGTCTCTTTCTCTCTTCCCCCTCTCTCTACCTCATTGGAGATCCTCTAACTAGCTTTAATTGGACTTTACTGGAATTTATTTTGCATTAAAAGTTTAGATGAGTTTTGGACAAGTTTAATTCAGTTAATAGTCATGTGTACCGAGGTACAGTGAAAAGACAATAGATGATTACAATCGAGTCATTCAAACATGGATGATCTATCTATCCCTCCTAACCCCATTCTCCTGCCTTAACCCCTGACACCCGTACTAATGTTGTTTGTGTTATTGTGTTTTGTTCTTTTTTAATCTTTATCCTGTGTCTTTTATTGTTTACCATTGAAGGAGATGCCCATGAAATTTTGTTGTACAGTTGCTGTGCAATGACAAATAAACATATTTGATTTGATTTTGATTTATTCAAGTATCTGTCCATCTACGACTTAAAAATATCCACTGACTTGACCACAGTCGGCTGTGACAATGAATTCCACAGATTCACACCCTCTGACTAAAATTCCTCATCTTTTTCCTGATGAAACGTCCTTTAATTCTGAGGCTGTGGCCTCTGGTCCTAGACTCTCCCACTAGTGGAAACATCCTCTCCACATCCACTCTATCCAGGCCTTCCACTGTTCGGTACGTTTCAATGAGGTCCCCTCTCAACCTTCTAAACTCCAGCGAGTACAGGCCCAACGCCGACCAACGCTCATCATAGGTTAACCCACTCGTTCCCGGGATCATCTTGTGAACCTCCTCTGGACCCTCTCCAGAGCCGGCACATCCTTCCTCAGATATGGGGCCCAAAACTGCTCACAATATTCCAAATGCGGCCTGACCAGCGCCTTATAGAGCCTCAGCATTACACCCCTGTTTTTTTTGTATACAAGTCCCTCTTGAAATAATGTTCCTAAGTGCGAGGAGCAGAATTAGGCCATTCGGCCCATCGAGTCTACTCCGCCATTCAATCGTGGCTGATCTTTCTCTCCCTCCCGACATTGAGTTTGCTTTCTCTCGACCCGAAACGTCGCCCATTCCTTCCCTCCCGTGATGCTGTCCGTCCTGCTGAGTGGCTCCGGCATTTTGTGTGATCCACTCACCTTTTCACCCCAGTCTTCCCCCCCAACTGTTTTTCACGATCCAGTACGGCACATCATCGTCTGGCAAAAAGGAAAACACAGAAGGTGAAGTGATCCTGGATTGGTATCAGAGTATTGAATATACGGACGGGAGGGAGGGGCAACAGCTTGACTCCAGGGTCCGGAGGGGGATTGCTGCCTCACAGCGCCAGAGACCCGGGTTTGATCCCGACCACGGGTGGTGTCTGTACGGAGTCTATGTAAGTTCATAAGTGATAGGAGCAGAATTAGGCCATTCGGCCCATCACGTCTACTCCACCATTCAATCGTGGCTGATCTATCTCTCCCTCTTAACCCCATTCCCCTGCCTAATAGGCAATAGACAATAGGTGCAGGAGTAGGCCATTCGCCATTCAAGCCAGCACTGCCATTCAATGTGATCAATGTGACAGACTCACCACCCTCTGGCTAAAGAAATTCCTCCTCATCTCTATTCTAAAATTACGTCCTTTAATTCTGAGGCTGTGCGCTCTAGTCCTAGACTCTCCCACTAGAGAAAACATCCTCTCCACATCCACTATATCCAGGCCTTTCACTCTTCGTAGTGTAGGTAAGATAGAAACATAGAATATAGGTGCAGGAGGCCATTCAGCCCTTCGAGGCACCACCATTCAATATGATCATGGCTGATCATCCAGAATCAGTACCCCGTTCCTGCTTTCTCCCCATATCCCTTGATTCCGTTAGCCCTAAGAGCTAAATCAAACTCCCTCTTGAAAACATCCAGTGAATTGCCCTCCACTGCCATCCGTGGCAGAGAATTCCACAGATTCAAACTCTCTGGGTGAAAAGGTTTTTCCTCATCTCAATCCTTAATGTCTGAACCCTTATTCTTAAATTGTGTGTCCCCTGGTTCTGGACTCCCCCAACAGGGGGAACATTTTTCCTGCATCTAACCTGTCCAACCCCTTAAGAATTTTATATTTCTATAAGATCCCCTCTGATCCTTCTAAATTCCAGCGAATGCAAGCCCAGTCGATCCATTCTTTCATCATATGTCAGTCCCGCCATCCCGGGAATTAACCTGGTGAACTTACGCTGCACCCAATAGCAAGAATGTCCTTCCTCAAATTAGGAGACCAAAACTGCACACAATACTCCAGGTGTGGTCTCACCAGGGCCCTGTACAACTGCAGTAGGACCTCTTTGCTCCTATACTGAACTCCTCTCGTTATGAAGGCCAACATGCCATTAGCTTTCTTCACTGCCTGCAGTACCTGCATGCTTACTTTCAGTGACTGATGTACAAGGACAGCCAAGGGCATATACGGAAGGGTAAGGTGTGAAAAGGAGAGATTAAAGGGGATGAAGCTGAAGGGATGTTGCCTGGGTTATGGGCTCGGGGTGGCTCCTATTCGCCCCACCATTCCCGTGGGGAGTGGTGGGGGAGGTGCTGGGAGGGAGGGGGGGGGGGGGGGTTGGGGGAACACGATGATTCTTACCTGTTCCGTAGCCAACTATTAGCATGGCGTGATAACCTACAGTCTTGTTCGTTTGGTTATCTGTTCGGATAATTCCTCCTTTGTAATGCTTTTGTTGGAAGGAAAGATATCGTCAAGCTTGAAAGGGTTCAGAAAAGATTTACTACGCTCTTACCAGGCCTAGAGGGGCCTGAGCTACAGGGAGAGGTTGAACAGGCTGGGTCTCTATTCCTTGGAGCGCAGGAGGATGAGGGGCGATCTTATAGAGGTGTACAAAATCAGGAGAAGAATAGATCGGGTAGACGCACAGAGTCTCTTGCCCAGAGTAGGGGAATCGAGGACCAGAGGACATAGGTTCAAGATGAAGGGGGAAAGATTTGATAGGAATCGGAGGGGTAACCTTTTCACACAGAGGATGGTGGGTGTAGGGAACGAGCTGCCAGAGGAGGTAGTTGAGGCTGGGACTATCCCAACGTTTAAGAAACAGTTGGACAGGTACATGAATAGGACAGGTTTGGAGGGATATGGACCAAGGTGGGACTAGTGTAGCTGGGACATGTTGGCTGGTGTGGGCAAGGTGGGCCGAAGGGCCTGTTTCCACACTGTATCACTCAGCGACTCTGTGAACAAGACGGAAGGGAGAAGGCAGGACAGTACAGCAGCAAGGTTTTCTTTTGATCCAAAAATAATTGAATCAATTATTAAATATAATATTTACAATACACAATAAAATGAAACAAAATGCACCACCGTTCTCCCCGTGACCTGCATAGGTTTTCTACACGTTCTTCGGTTTCCTCCTGCACTCCAAAGACGTGCAGGTCTGTAGGCTAATTGGCGGTATAAATGTTAAAATTGTCCCTAGTGGGTGTAGGATAGTGTTAGTGTGCGGGGATCGCTGGTCGGCACGGACCCGATGGGCCGAAGGGCTGTTTCTGCTCTGTATCTCTAAACTAAACTAAATAACATGAGTCAAACAAATATATGAAATAAACGATTATACAACTGTGTTACAATCCCCGTCGAGGATGACTTCCACCCCCAGCTTGGCCGGGCCTAACAGGGCGTCATGGTGGTGCAGTGGGTAGAGCTGCTGCCTCACAGCGCCGGAGACGCGGATTCGATCCCGACCACGGGTGCTGTCTGTACGGAGTTTGTACGTTCTCCCCGTGACCAGCGTGGGTTTTCCCCGGGAACTCCGGTTTCCTCCCACACTCCAAAGACGTGCGGGTTTGCAGGTTAATTGGCTTGGTATGATTGTACATTGTCCCTAGTGTGTGTGGGATAGTGTTAGTTTGCGGGGATCGCTGGTCGGCGCGGACTCGATGGGCCGAAGGGCCTGTTTCCGCGCTGTATCTCGAAACTAAACTAAACTAAACTAATGCTACACCATTCAATCACGGCTGATCTATCTCTCCCTCATAATCCCATTCTCCTGCCTTTGCCCCATAACCCCTGACACCCGCACTAATCAAGAATCTATCTATCTCTGCCTTAAAAATATCCATTGACTTGGCCTTCACAGCCGTCTGTGGCAAAGAATTCCACAGATTCAGCACCTTCTGGCTAAAGACATTCCTCCTCATCTCCTTTCTGAAGGAATGTCCTTTAATTCCTAGGCTGTGGCCTCTGGTCCTAGACTCTCCCACTAGTGGAAATATCCTCTCCACATCCACTCTATTCAGGCCTTTCGCTATTCGGTAAGTTTCAATGAGGTCCCCCCCCCCCCCCTCATTCTTCTAAACGCCAGCGTTGTCAGGCCCAGTGCCGACAAACGTTCATCATACGTCAACCCATTTGTCCCAGTGACCTGTGTGGGTGGTGGGGGGGGGGGGGTGGGATATGGGGGTCTCTGTTGGCTTACCCGTAGTTTGTTGCCTAGTTTGACCGCAATTGCAACAGGTCCTTTCTTCGCGACGAACTGCTGCATCTCTGTGAAGTCAAGTACAATCATGGAGTGGAAGGGCAAGCATGGAGCGGCCGGGCCGAAGGGTCTCGTCGGAGCGTGGCAGCGGGTTCTAAGTTGGTCGGGGAAGGCGGAGGGTATGTCCTCTATCATCCCTCATGTCGAAGGGACCTTCCTCAAGGGAGTATCCTCCAGGGATTACATGGATAGGACAGGTTTGGAGGGATATGGACCAAACGCAGGCAGGTGGTACGAGTGTAGCTGGGACATGTTGTCCGGGGTGGGCAAGTTGGACCGAAGGGCCTGTTCCCACCTGTATCCCTGCAACTATAATCAGCGGGAATAGTAGCATGGCAACCGGGAATTCCAAAACCGGGAATTTTAGGACATTCTTTTTGGAAGAAGATGAGGAGAAATTTCTTTAGTCGGAGGGTGGTGAATCTGTGGAATTCTTTGCTACAGACGGCTGTGGAGGTCAAGTCACTTGATATTTTTAAGGTAGAGATAGATAGATTCTTATGACCTTATAAATAAATATGTGGGTGCAGGAAGGAACTGCAGGTGCTGGTTTACACCGAAGATAGACACAAAGTCCTGGAATAACTCAGCGGGACAGGCAGCATCTCCAGAGAGAAGGAAGAGACCCTTCTTCAGACTGAGAGTCAGGGGAGAGGGAGACTAGAGGTATGGAAGGGTATGGTGTGAAAAGGACAGTTCAAAGTGGACGATGCACAAGGAAATGTGTAAGAAGGAACTGCAGATGCTGGTTTCAACCGAAGATAGACGCAAAATATATTTCTGGAGAGAAGGAATGGATGACGTTTCTGGACGAGACCCTTCTCCTGATGTGGGCGCTTAGGAGGATGCGGGGCGATCTTACAGAGGTGCACAAAATCATGAGAGGAATAGATCAGGTAGACACACAGAGTCTCTTGCCCAGAGTAGGGGAATCGAGGACCAGAGGACATAGGTTCAAGGTGAAGGGGGAAAGATTTAATAGGAATCTGAGGGGGGAGGGAATGGAGGGAGAGAGGGAAGAAGAGGGAGGGGAGGAAAGAAAGAAAAGGAGAAAGAGGGGTGAGGGAGGGAGGAAGGGAGACGGTGGGAAATGGGAGGGAGAGAGGGAATAAGAGGGTGGAGATGGGAGAGGGGGAGAGAGGGAGAGGAGTGGGAGGAGAGTGAGATGGAGGGGAGAGAGGGAGGAGGGAGAGTAAACCACGGTGTCCCACTACTCACTAGTTTCATTGGGCAGAGTAACACATTTTTTGATCTTGTACACGGGCTTGTTCTTATTCCTTCTGCAGTTGTGTCTCTTGGCGGTGTAGAGGGGGTATGCATCTTCCCTATGTAGACCTGCTGACACACACACACACACACAGTCACCCCCCTGGCCTATGTTACTGTCTATGCACCCCACCCTCCCCCTCCTCTCCCTCTCTCTCCCCCTCCCTTCCCTCCCCTCCTCCCCCTCTTTCTCTCTCTTTCACTCCGTCTCTCAGGAGACTCATCCTCAATATCTCCAGAAGGCAGATAAAAATGCTGGAGAAACTCAGCGGGTGAGGCAGCATCGATGGAGCGAAGGAACGTGTGACGTTTCGGGTTGAGACCCTTCTTCAGACCTATCTCAGGATATCTGGTGGAAAGAAGACAACATCGCGCTTTAAGAATAAGGGGCAGGAGGCAACGAGCAAGGAGGTCCTTCTGCAGTTGTACAGGGCCGCGGTGAGACCACACCTGGAGTATTGTGTGCAGTTTTGGTCTCTTAATTTGAGGAAGGAGATTCGTGCTATTGAGGGAGTGCAGCGTAGGTTCACCAGGTAAATTCCCGGGATGGCGGGACTGTCATATGATGAAAGAATGGGTTGGACTGGGCTTGTATTCGCTGGAATTTAGAAGGATGAGAGGGAATCTTATAGAAACGTATACAATTCTTAAGGGATTGGACAGGCTAGATGCAGGAAAAATGTTCCCCGATGTTAGGGGAGTCCAGAACCAGGGGTCACACAGTTTAAGAATAAGGGGTCGGCCATTTAGGACTGAGATGAGGAAAAGCTTTTCCACCCAGAGAGTGGTGAACCTGTGGAATTCCCTGCCACAGAAGGCAGTGGAGGACAATTCACTGGATATTTTCAAGCGAGAGTTAGATTTAGCTCTTGGGGCTAACGGAATCAAGGGATATGGGGAGAAAGCAGGAACGGGGTACTGATTCTGGATGATCAGCCATGATCATATTGAATGGCGGTGCTGGCTCGAAGGGCTGAATGGCCTACTCCTGCACCTATTGTCTATTGTCTAGTAGGTGAATCGAGGACCAGAAGACATAGGTTCAAGGTGAAGGGGAAAATATTTAAAAGGAATCTGAGGGGTAACTTTTTCACACAGAGGGTGGTGGGTGTATGGAACAAGCTGCCAGAGAAGGTAGTTGAGGCTGGGACTATCCCAACGTTTAAGAAACAATTAGACAGGTACATGGATAGGACAGGCTTGGAAGGATAAGGGCCAAAGTTGGGCATATGGGACTAGTGTAGCTGGGACATTGTTGGCCGGTGTGGGCAACGGGCCGAAGACCTGTTTCCACACTGTATCACTCCATGACTCTATGATTCTCTGTTCAGAAAATTAACAAAGGCAGTTATAAGGTCATCAGGAGAAGCCGGAGTGAGGTCACGGCGTTCCCCGGCCTTTGCCCTTACCTTGCTCTGACAGCGTGATGAGTTCTTTCTCCCGGATGGACACATGGGATTCGACGTTCCCGACCACGGCAAAGGCCCAGCAGGATCTACACTTCGACTGTGGGGGAACAAAAACAAGGTTGCACCTTCCCTCCAGTCAAGTCGTGCATCCCGAAGACCTTCGCTACGCCGGCGCGGCGGGTAGAGCTGCTGCCTTGCCAAGATGCAGCACGGAAATCCACAGGAGATCCTTCTTCCCTGTGGCTATAAAACTGTACAACTCCTCCCTCTTCTGTCATGGGGTAGACTGAAACTGACCCCCCCCCCCCCCCGTTGTCTATTGTCGTCACCTTAGACAATAGACAACAGGTGCACGAGTAGGCCATTCGGCCCTTCGAGCCAGCGCCGCCGTTCAATGTGATCATGGCTGATCATCCCCAATCAGTACCCCGTTCCTGCCTCCTGACCATTGACCATTGAACTATTGACCCGATTCTTCTTCCGCCAGTCCACGAACTTTGGGATGTTGTTTGGGAGTTTGTGACCTGAACTTTTTTTGCATTTTAATGGTTTAGACGGAGCTAGGCTTCCCTGCTGGAATTCCTCAGCTGCAAGAGAAAAGGTTGCGGTGACTTACAGAGAGACGGGGTGTTGACCGGGCCCGTGGGCATCTCGCGCTGTGCCACCGTGTCACCCTGTGCAGCTGTCATAGAGTCACGGAGTCACAACTCACTCCAGAGCCATAGAGTCATACAGCGTGGAAACAGGCCCTTCGGCCCAACTTGCCCACACCGGCCAACGTGTCCCAGCTGCACTAGTCCCACCTCCCCACATTTGGTCCATATCCCTCCAAACCTTTCCTATCCATGTACCTGCTATCCATAACTGTTTCTTAAACGTTGGGAAAGTCCAAGCCTCAACTACCTCCTCCGGCAGCTCGTTCCATTCACCCACCGCCCTCTGTGTGAAAAAGTCACCACTCAGATTCCTAATAAATCTTTTCCCCTTTACTTTAAACCGATGTTCTCTGGTCCTCGATTCCACGACTCTGGGCAAGAGACTCTATGCATCTACCTGATCTATTCCTCTCATGATTTTAGACACCTGTATAAGATCACCCTTCATCCTCCTGCGCTCCAAGGAATAGAGGCTCAGCTTGCTCAACCTCTCCCCACAGCTCAGGCGTTCTAATCCTGGCAACAGCCTCGTAAATCTTCTCTCTCCCTATCTGGAGAGGGTGGTTGGGATGGGCCGAAGGGCCTGTTTGCTAGTTGCATCATTGAAACTCCAACTAAGTGGGACGCCAAGTTATAGGAGTGGAATAAGGCCATTCGGCCCATCGAGTCTCCTCCGCATTCAATCAGGCTGATCTATCTCTCCCTCCTAACCCCATTCCCCTGCCTTCTCCCCATAACCCCTGACACCCGCACTAATCAAGAATCTATCTATCTCTGCCTTAAATATACCCACTGACTTGGCCTCATCAGCCCTCTGTGGCAAAGAATTCCACAGAATCACCACCCTCTCACTAAAGAAATTCCTCCTCATCTCCTTCCTAAAGGAACGTCCTTTAATTCTGAGGCTGTGCCCTCCGGTCCTAGACTTTCCTACTAGTGGAAACATCCTCTCCACATCCACTCTATCCAGGCCTTTCACTATTCTAAACGTTTAAATGAGTTGCCATCTCATTCTTCTAAACTCCAGCGAGTACAGGCCCAGCGCTGACAAACGCTCATCATATGTTAACGCACTCATTCCTGGGATCATTCTCGTGAACCTCCTCTGGACCCTCTCCAGAGCCGGCACATTCTTCCTCAGAGATGCTTAAGAAGGAATTGCAGATGCTGGAAAAATCGAAGGTAGATAAAAATGCTGGAGAAATTCGGCAGATGAGGCAGCATCTATGGAGCTGACGTTTCGGGTTGAGACCCTTAAGGAACGACATCTATTCCTTCGTTCCATAGATGCTGCCTCACCCGCTGAGTTTCTCCGGCATTTTTGTCTATCTTCCTCGGAGATGGTGCCTTCGACGTCGTACCTGAGAGGTCGCTGAACTTGGTGACCCCGTATCTGGCGCTCCCGATCTCCATTTCCTGTTGCTGCCTTGCCTGCTCCAGGTTCTCCACAAAGATCTTAAAACGTTGGTCCTCTTCTGAAAGGAAACCGGAGAAATCTAGGTTTAGGATCAGTCCGGGGCTCAGTTTCGTTTAGCGATACAGCGCGGAAACAGGCCCGTTGAGTCCGCACCGACCGGCGATCCCAACATGCTTAGAAAGAAACAAGGAAACATAAAAACTAGTGCAGGAGTAGGCCGTACGGCCCTTCGAGCCAGCACCGCCAGTAAATATGATCATGGCTGATCATCCACAATCAGTACCCCGTTCCTGCCTTGTCCCCATATTTCCTTAATTCCTTTAAGGAAAAAATAATTTCACTGTGTGCAGTTGTATCTGTGAAAAATAAATCACTGTTGAACCAGGGGCGGAAATTGCTATCAAAATATGGGGGACACACAATTTCTTGGCGCCCGGCGTGGTTTAATATCTGCCGGTGGGGGCTTCAACATCGGGAACATCGGGTCAATGTTCATACCACTGGGGTGCAAACCGATTTTAAGCAGCGCTGGGCGGCGATGAAAGGCCCCGCGAACAGGCCAATTCAGCTGTCTCGCAGAAAGCGGAGATTTTAATAGTTTTTTTTTCACCAGATTACAAAACATGGGGGGAGGGGAGGGTTTGTCCCCCCCTGACAAAACACAGAGGGGGCGCCCACAGTCCAGTCCCCCCACAGGATTTCCGCCCATGTATTGAACGATCGAACTTTTGACGTTCAGTGAAAAGCTTTGTCCTACTTGCTAGCCAAACAGATCACATCATACCAAGACCCACAATAAATCACAGAGAGTTGTGGACACAGCCCAGACCATCACGCACACAAACCAACCTCACTTCCATCGACTCCATCTACACCTCACGCTGCCTTGGCAAGGCCAGCAGCATAATAAAGGACCAGTTGTACCCCAGTAACACTCCCTCTTCTCCCCGCTCCCATCGGACAAGAAGTGTGAAAACGAACGCACACCTCCAGATTCGGGGACAGTTTCTTCCCGGCTGTTATCAGGCAACTGAATCATCCTACCACAACCAGAGAGCGGTCCTGATCTACTATCTACCTCATTGGTGACTCTTGGACTATCTTTGATCGGACTTTGCTGGCTTTACCTTGCACTAAACGTTATTCCCTTATCCTGCATACTGTCAACGGCTCGATCGTAATCGTGTATTGTCTTTCAGCTGACTGGTCAGCGCACAACAAAAGCTTTTCACTGTACCTCGGTACATGTGACAATAAACTAAACTGAAACTGAACTGATGAAACCACACATGGATACAATGTCCACACTCAAGGACAACAGATAGAGCAAAGGGGAAGATACAGAGTGCAGAATATAGTTCTCAGGGGCGGCATGGTATCACAGCGGTAGAGTCGCTGCCTCACAGCGCCAGAGACCCAGGTTCGATCCTGACTACGGGTGCTGTCTGCGCGGAGTTTGTACGTATTCCCCATGACCTGCGTCGGTATTCTCCGGGTGCTCCGGTTTCTTCCCACACTCCAAAGACATACAGGTTTGTAGGTTAATTGGCTTCTGTAAAAATGTCCCTAGTGTGTGCAGGATAAAACTAGTGTACGGGGTGATCGCTGGTCGGTGCGGACGCAAAACCAAATTGCTCATGTTCTCCAAGAATACTGCCTGACCCGCTAGGTTAAACTGCTTGGTATGAATGTAAAATTGTTCCTAGTGTGTGTAGGATAGCGTTAATGTGCGGGGATCGCTGGTTCGCGCGGACTCGGTGGGCCGAAGGGCCTGTTTCCGAGCTGCATCTCTAAACTAAACTAATCTAAACAAAAGCAGACCCTTCTTCAGATTGAGAGTCGTGGGGGGGGGGGGGGGGGGGATGAGAGAGATGGACGGTGATGTAGAGAGAGAGCGTGAAAGAAAGATATGTAAGAAAGTAACGATGATAAAGGATAGACATAGAAACATAGACAATAGGTGCAGGAGTAGGCCATTCGGCCCTTCGAGCCTGCACCGCCATTCAATATGATCATGGCTGATCATCCAACTGAGTATACTGTACCTGCCTTTTCTCCATACCCCCTGATCCCTTTAGCCACAAGGGCCACATCTAACTCCCTCTTATATATAGCCAATGAACTGGCCTCAACTACCTTCTGTGGCAGAGAATTCCAGAGACCCACCACTCTCTGTGTGAAAAATGTTTTCCTCATCTCGGTCCTAAAGGAATTCCCCCTGATCCTTAGACTGTGACCCCTTGTTCTGGACCTCCCCAACATTAGGAACAATCTTCCTGCATCTAGCCTGTCCAACCCCTTAAGAATTTTGAAAGTTTCTATAAGATCCCCCCTCAGTCTTCTAAATTCTAACGAGTACAAGCCGAGTCTATCCAGTCTTTCCTCATATGAAAGTCCTGACATCCCAGGAATCAGTCTGGTGAATCTTCTCTGTACCCCCTCTATGGCAAGAATGTCTTTCCTCAGATTTGGAGACCAAAACTGTACGCAATACTCCAGGTGTGGTCTGACCAAAACCCTGTACAACTGCAGTAGAACCTCCCTGCTCCTATATTCAAATCCTTTCGCGATGAATGCTAACATACCATTTGCCTGCTGCACCTGCATGCCTACTTTCAATGGGTTACACAAAAAGCTGGAGAAACTCAGCGGGTGCAGCAGCATCTAAGCAGCAACCCTTAGATGCTGCTGCACCCGCTGAGTTTCTCCAGCTTTTTGTGTAACCCTCGATTCTCCAGCATCTGCAGTTCCTTCTTTAACACTTTGCCTACTTTCAATGATTGGTGTACCATGACACCCAGGTCTCGTTGCATCTCCCCTTTTCCTAATCTGCCACCATTCAGATAACAGTCTACCCTCCTGTTTTTGCCACCAAAGTGGATAACCTCACATTTATCCACATTATACTGCATCTGATGCATTTGCCCACTCACCCAGCCTATCCAAGTCACCTTGCAGCCTCCTAGCATCCTCCTCACACCTAACACTACCCCCCAGCTTCGTGTCATCCGCAAACTTGGATATGTTGCATTCAATTCCCTCGTCCAAATCATTAATATATATCGTAAATAGCTGGGGTCCCAGCACTGAGCCTTGCGGTACCCCACTAGTCACTGCCTGCCATTCTGAAAAGGACCCGTTTACTCCTAACCTTTGCTTCCTGTCTGCTAGCCAGTTCTCTATCCACATCAATACTGAACCCCCAATACCGTGTGCTTTAAGTTTGTATACTGATCTCTTATGTGGGACCTTGTCAAAAGCCTTCTGAAAGTCTAGATATAACACATCCACTGGTTCTCCCTTATCCACCCTACTAGTTACATACTCGAAAAATTCCATAAGATTCGTCAGACATGGTTTACCTTTCATAAATCCATGCTGACTTTGTCCAATGATTTCACCACTTTCCAAATGCGCTGCTATCCCATCTTTAATAACTGACTCTAGCAGTTTCCCCAATACCGATGTTAGACTAACTGGACTGTAATTCCCCGTTTTTTCTCTCCCTCCTTTTCTAAAAAGTGGGGTTACATTAGCTACCCTCCAATCCTCAGGAACTACTCCAGAATATAAGGAGTTTTGAAAAATTATCACAAATGAATCCACTATTTCTGTGGCTACTTTCTTGAGTACTCTGCAATGCAGACTATCTGTCCCTGGGGATTTATCGGCCTTTAATCCGTTCAATTTACTCAACACCATTTCCCGGCTAACCTAGATTTCACTCAGTTCCTCCATCTTATTTGTTCCCCAGTCCCCTACTATTTCCGGCAGATTATTTATGTCTTCCTTAGTGAAGACAGAACCAAAGTAGTTATTCAATTGGTCTGCCATGTCCTTGTTCCCCATGATCAATTCACCTGATTCTGACTGCAAGGGACCTACATTTGTTTTAACTAATCTCTTTCTCTTCACATATCTATAAAAACTTTTGCAGTCAGTTTTTATGTTCCCTGCCAGTTTTCTTTTATAATCTATTTTCCCTTTCCTAATTAAGCCCTTTGTCCTCCTCTGCTGGACTCCGAATTTCTCCCAGTCCTTCGGTAGGCTGCTTTTTCTGACTGATTTGTATGCTTCATCTTTTGTTTTTATACTATCCCTGATTTCTCTTGTTATCCACGGATGCACTACCTTCCCTGCTTTATTCTTTTGCCAAACTGGGATGAACAATTGTTGTAGTTCATCCATGCAGTCTTTAAATACCTTCCATTGCACATCCACTGTCAACCCTTTAAGACTCACCTGCCAGTCTATCTTGGCCAATTCACGTCTCATACCTTCAAAGTTACCTTTGTTTAAGTTCAGACCCTTGTTTCTGACTTAATTATGTCACTCTCCATTCCAATGAAGAACTCAACCATATTATGGTCACTCTTGCCCAAGGGGCCACGCACAACAAGACTACTAACTAACCCTTCCTCATTACTCAATACCCAGTCTGGAATAGCCTGCTCTCTCGTTGGTTCCTCTACATGTTGGTTTAGAAAACTATCCCACATACATTCCAAGAAATCCTCTTCCTCAGCACCCCTGCCAATTTGATTCACTCAATCTATTTGTAGATTGAAGTCACCCATTATAACTGTTTTACCCTTATTGCACGCATTTCTAATTTCCTGTTTGATGCCATCCCCAACTCCACTACTAGTGTTAGATGGCCTGTACACAGCTCCCACTAGTGTTTTTGCCCCTTAGAGTTTTGCAGCTCTACCCATATCGATTCCACATCCTCCAAGCTAATGTCCTTCCTTTCCATTGCGTTAATCTCCTCTCTCACCAGCAACGCTACCCCACCTACTTTTCCTTTCTGCCTATCCCTGCTGAATATTGAATATCCCTGGATGTTCAGCTCCCAGCCTTGGTCCCCCTGGAGCCATGTCTCCGTGATCCCAACTATAGCATAGTCATTAATAGCTATCAGCACATTCAACTCGTCACCTGTATTACGAATGCTCCTA
The DNA here is from genome assembly GCA_963514005.1 of Raja brachyura. Next base: position 2,554,523 of record OY740822.1, on the reverse strand, counting down.
GCATTGGGACACAAAGCCTTCAGCCATGTTTTTACAACGCTCTTACTCCTCATACAATTATGTTGACAAGTGTCCCCTTTTGATTTTTGCCCTGGATTTGTCTGCCTGCCACTATTAATTTTCACCTTGCTACCGATTACTTCTACCCTCATTTTATACCCCTTTTTCTCTCTGCTCACACATTTAAGAAACCCACCACCTCTTATTCTCTGTTTATCATTTTTTTCTTTTTTCCCCCCTACATGTTGGGTCTGAGTGCTTCCCTTCTCTGCCTCCTGCCTCAGACCCTGTCTACTAGATTTCTCTATTTGAGTCCCTCTCCCCAACCGTTCTAGTTTAAAGTCTGAAGAAAGGTCTTGACCCGAAACATCGCCCATTCCGTCTCTCCAGAGATGCTGCCTGTCCCGTTGAGTTACTCCAGCATTTTGTGTCTATCTTGAATGAACACAGACACCGGTTTGTTTGAGAAAGAACTGCAGATGCTAGAAAAATCGAAGGTAGACCAAAATGCTGGAGAAACTCAGCGGGTGAGGCAGCATCTATGGAGCGACGCAATAGGTGACGTTTCGTGTCAAGATGCTGCCTCACCCGCTGAGTTTCTCCAGCATTTTTGTCTACCACAGTCTTAGGTTTGAGACACAGAACCTTACCTTCCTGGTCCTTGTAGGATTTATTATAGGTCCGCATGAAATCACAGAACATCGACACCATCTTGTCCTAGATCATAAATTGAAAAGAATCTTTTTTTTTTTGTTTAATTTCTTTTATTAGAAGTAATCGATTTACAATATTGTAAACAGCTTTACAAACATCAACTTAATTCCAAGATTTTTTTAAATAACCCATTGAAAGTTATTATCTTCTATTTTTTAGGAAAAAAAGATAGAGATAGAGTAGTTTTAAATCAATAAGAGAGTGATTAAATAATAATTTGATTATATAAAAGAGAAAAAGAAAATAGAGAAAGGAAATAAGGTTAACAGAAAATTAAAAAATATTATATATATATATAAATGAAAAACAACCAAATATATTTTATCTAAAACTATTACAAATAATAGTATCAATGAAGATATGCTTATTAATCCTAGTATAAGAATATGTTATTCTCATCAAGTCCCGCAGGGTACCCGTCAAGCTGTGTTGTCAAGAGCATGTACTTCTCTAGGTACTGTATATATGGAGACCATATTTGTTCGAAAGAGTTATATTTGTCCAGTAGGACAAATCTGATTCTTTCTAATTGTAACGTCTCCAACATTTCTGCCGCCCACATTTTAATTGTGGGGGTTAAAGTTCCCTTCCAAAATTTCAATATTAATTTTTTCCCTATTATCAAACAGTAATCAAAGAAATTTCTTTGATTTACTGTAAGGACCGAATTTGAATCCAAAATTCCAAGTATTAATATCTTTGGGTCTGGATCCAATCTAATTTTAAGAACCTCAGAGATAACCTTAAAAATTTCTGTCCAGTAATGATTCAATTTGGGACATGTAGCAAAACTGTGTGTTAAATTTGCTTCTAAATTCTTACATTTATCACAAATTGCAGAGAGATTGGGAAAGATACTATTTAATTTAGTTTTTGAGTAATGTAATCTATATAATACTTTAAATTGTATCAATGTATGTCTGGCATTTAACGAACACCGATGCATTTGCTGTAAACTTTCTTCCCAGATTTCTTTTGTTATGGATAACCCAATTTCTTTTTCCCATGCTTGCCGATATGTTTCAGTTGTTGGTTTCTCCTTATCCAAAATTATGTTATATATATATGCTATTAATTTTTCTGTATTTGGATGTAAATTAAACACGTCATCTAATAATCCTGGTACTTTATTTTTGTAATCTTGTGTGTTGGATTTTATATAATCTCTAATTTGTAAGTACCTAAACAAATGTTGCGGAGACAGTCCGTAAATATCTTGTAACTCTTGAAATAAAATAAATTTTCCTTTTCTATAAAGGTGTTCTATCCTTTTAATTCCTAAATCATCCCAATGTCTAAACCCTCCATCCAATATAGAGGGTTTAAATAATGGGTTATTCATTATTGGTAGTCTGAGTGAAAGATTATCTAATTGTAAAGTCTTAACTATTTGTTTCCAAATACGTCTATTATTATAAATTATAGGGTTATCCCGATACATTTTTTTTTGTACTTCCTTTGGAGCAAAGAGAATCGAGCCTACCTTATAAGGTAAACAATCTTCCTTTTCCATCTTTAACCACATTGGTTCCTGATCCATATTTACCCACCAAAAATTCATATTCTTAATCTGAACTGCCCAAAAGTAATATAAAAAATTTGGAAGTGCTAATCCTCCATTTATCTTAGATTTACATAAATGTTTTTTACTTATTCTATGATTTTTATAATCCCAAATAAAACTATAAATAATATTATCTATTTTTAAAAAAAAAGTCTTTGGGAGAAAAAAAGGAATAGCCTGAAACAAATATAATAATTGTGGTAAAAACACCATCTTTATAGCATTTATTCTACCAATCATGGATATAGGAAGTGTTTTCCAATACAGAATATTTTTTTTAAGTTTATCTAATAATAGAGGGTAATTAGATTTAATTAGCAAATTATAAGATCTAGTTACATTAATTCCTAAATATTTAAATTTGTCTTTAACTAATTTTAATGGATATTGTTGTAGTATGTTTAAATTAATTCCTGTTATAGGCATATCACTTTTGTTCCAATTAATCCTAAATCCTGAAAATGTACCAAATTTAGTTATAACATTAAACAGCTTTGGTATACTAATTTCCGGTTTTGTAATATAAATCAACACGTCATCTGCATATAAAGATATTTTGTTGGTTGTAGTGTCGGTATTATAGCCATAGATTTCAGGTTCAGATCTGATTCTTTCCGCCAAAGGCTCTATCATCAAAGCGAATAGTAAAGGCGATAATGGACATCCCTGTCTACATCCCCTAAAGAGTTTAAATTTAGCTGACAACATTTGATTAGTTAAGATTCTTGCCGTTGGATTCGAATATAGAATTCTTATCCATTTACAGAATCTATCCCCCAATTGATACTTTTCCATTATATTAAATAAATATAACCATTCCACCTGATCGAATGCTTTTTCCGCATCTAGCGATATAACTGCTAGTTCCCCATCCCGTACTTTTTTTGAATATATAATATTAAACAAGCGTCTAAGATTATGGGATGAATAGCGTTTTGGAATAAAACCTGTTTGATCATGATGTATTAATTTAGAAATCACTAAACTTAATCTCTGAGATAAAACTTTAGTTAATATTTTTTGGTCTGTATTTAGAAGTGCGATCGCTCTATATGATCCTGGATCTTCCAAATCCTTATCTACCTTAGGTATAAGTGTAATTGTGGATTCGTTTAAAGAATCTGGTAATTTGCCTTGTTCATATGCATATCTATATACTGTATGTAGTCTTGGGGAAATCAAGTCTTGAAATTTTTTATAAAATTCGGCACTCAGGCCATCAGGGCCCGCTGCTTTTCCATTCTTTAACAAACTAATTGATTCTTCAATATCTTTTACTGTTATTTCAGCATTTAACAAATGTCTACCTTCCTGATCTAGATTGTTAATTTGACACTCTTGTAGAAATGTATCCATACCAACTGTTTGTCCTGTTACCTTAGATGAATAAAGATTTTGATAGTATTGTAAAAATCTGTCATTAATATCTTTTGGTATCGTCAATATATTTCCATCCGTAGCTCTAATTCTATGTATCAATTTTTCATCTTCTGATTTACTAAGCTGTCGTGCTAACAGTTTTTGTGGTTTGTCTCCAAACTCAAAGTACACTTGCTTGGTTTGTTGAAATAGTTTAATGACTTGGTTAGAATATATTTTATTAAGTCTATATTTTGCTATTGCAATTTTATTACTTAGCTCTTTAGAAGGGTGTTTTATGTTTTCACTGTCTAGTTGTTTTATCTCATTTTCTAACTTTTGTTCCATCTTTCTATTTTCTTTATTAAAATGAGCCTGTGCTGATATTATTGCACCATGCATAAACGCTTTAAATGTGTCCCAAAGTAACGCTGGTGAAACCTCAGGTTTGTCATTAGTTTCAAAAAATAATTTAATCTGTTCCATTACGTGTTTACAACAGTCTTTATCCTTTAATATTTGGGGATTAAATCTCCAAGTAGTCGTTTTATTAAGTATATCTTTTAGTTTTATCTTGAATGTTAGTGGCGCATGATCTGAAATAATAATATTATGATATTTTGCGTCATATGTAAAAGGTAGTAATTTTGAATCTACTAAAAAATAATCTATCCTGGAGTAGGTTCCATATACAGGCGAAAAAAACGAGTATTCTCGTCCAGATGGATTATCTAGCCTCCAAATATCTTTAACATTCGATGTACTTATAAAATAATTTATAAGTTTACTTGAATTAGAGGTAGCTTTCCTTTTTGTAGAAGACCTGTCTAGGTAGCTATCTAAGGTGCAATTAAAATCACCCCCAATAATTAAATTATATTGAGTGGAAATAGGAATATTATTAAATATTTTCTTAAAAAATAATGGATTATCAAAATTAGGGGCGTATATATTCACCAAAATTACTTTCTGTGAATATAATTCCCCTGTAATTATTACATATCTACCCTCTTATCCTCTATTATAGAAGTTTGTTTAAAGGGTATACCTTTCCGAATAATTATTGCGACTCCTCGAGATTTGTGTATAAATGAAGAGTGATATACCTTAGAAATCCATTTTGCTGTTAATCTATGTTGGGCATCTCTTTTAAGGTGCGTCTCTTGGAGGAAGATCACGTCTGATTTCAATCTGTTCAACAGTGCTAGCACCTTTCCCCTTTTAATTAGTTCGTTAATTCCCTTCACATTCCAACTACAGAAGGTAATTCCACCCCCCACAGTCTTCACATTCATGTCTTGCATTTTACTGTTAGGGTGGTTTTTTTTGGAGTAGCCTTCTCGACCCCTCCAGCCTAGCGGTATACCCAAACGTCAACCCGATGAGAATTTCTATCCACAGTAATCCATATACATATCTTCTTAAAGCAATTATGCAATATCGCTTATAACTACATTCATATAACATATAACACAAAATCAGATATTTAATATATAAGAAAAAATACAGAGTGTAATTAAAAAGAGAAAAAAGGGTGTTAACAGGGTGCCCAGAAAAAAAAGAAACTACACTGATATATTGTGTAGTGTGTATTAGTGAAAGCCACACTAGCGTGGCTATTAATCTAGTGACTTCCGTTTTTTTAAAAAAAGATGTTAATTATTCCAGCTCCTGTCTATAATGCTGTGTCTATTGGGGTGGGGTACTAACTTTAAGTACTTAGTAATTATTTCTATTATTCATATTACTAATTACTAATTGCTAGTTATTACTTTCTATTATAATTAATATTATAATAAGTAATACTATATTAGGGGGACAATTGAATTTTACTAATTAATACCAAACTATAACAACATGTCCATTATTGTCCCTCTTTCTTGATGAATAATTCATAACCGCAGGTCGATGTTAAAAGTTCATTCTTCTTCTCCTTCTTCTCCTTCCTCGCTTGCTTCTTCTTCTGCTTCCTCTTCTGCCTTCTTCTGTATGTTTCGAGCGAATTCCAGTGCTTTGATATGCTTAACAAAGCGGTATTCCTTGTTGTCATAGGTTACTCTCAGTGTTGCTGGGTACATCAAACCATATCTGAGATCCTTTATATCCTTCATATTCCGTAGAATACCTCTTGTTTCTGTAAATAAAGATCTTCTCTTAGCCACTTCCGCCGAGTAATCTCTGAAGATGCTGATGTTATCTCCTTCATATTTCAAATTCCTCTTTCTTATTATTATCTTCATCATTTCTTCAAAATCATGATCGTGGGCCACCTTTACAATTATTTATCTTGGCGGTGCACCTTTCCCAGGGACCCGTCTTAAAGCCCTGTGAGCACGGCCCAACAGGGGTTCTTGATCCAAATCCAGAATGTCCTTTAGGAGTTTTGCAGCAAATTTTCGCGGGTCTTGATTTCCTTCCCGCCCCTCGGTCACTCCTACGATACGTAAATTCTTACGTCTTTGTCGTCCCTCCAGATCAATACATTTCTCATTTATTTTATGTAGTAGCTCTGAGAGACGTTTATTCTTGTTTTGTAGCTTCTCATTTTCCTTGGCACTTGTTACAGCAAAGTTAGTCAGTTCTTTAATTACATCATTGTGCTGGTCAAGTAAAATTGTGATAGGATCAATCTTCGCATCCAGCATTTGTTCCGTCTCAGCAAACTTGTCGTTTATCTCAGCCATCCGGTTTTGAAACTCAGCATCCGCCTTTATTTTCCACTCATTCATCATAATCTTTACCGTTTCTGTAGCTTCTTTTTTTAGTTCTTCTTTAATTCTCTCTTGAGACTCCTGGATATCCGTTCTTAGCAGTTTTATTTCATCTTTATATTCCTTCTTCAAATCTTTCATTTCTTTCATCAGTTTCTTCATTTCACCAAGCAGAGAATTTTTAAGTTCTTCCATTTCACTTTTTCTTTGTGAAATCTCTTCCTGGGAGGCAGCTGGGCAGAAGGGCTCGCTTTCACGCTGTATCGCTCTAGGAATCTCTACGACTGCAGTTCCTTCCTGCACAGTTCACAAGGGGGGCACTGTCTGTGTGGAGTTTGCAGGATCTTGTCTTACCTTGGGTGGCCCAGGAGTGTGGCACCTCTTCCCCTCCCGTCCAATTACCTGGGCTGCGGAGACGAGGAGTAGGAACGTCAGGCTCTGGAGAGACCTCATCTCTCCTGTGTGCGACTGGGTCTGTAGCTGGGACTCGATGAGACACTTTATATAATGCTCAGCCCTGATCCACTATCACACCCAGCTTCCGGTGAGTCACTCACCTCAAAGAAACTGATGACTCAGCTGATAAGGGAGTCGTTATACTTTATACAGATGGGGCGTAGAGAAAAAGCATCTTAACGGGGACGCATCACGGCACGGTTTGGGAACGGCTCCGTCCAAGACCCGCAAGAGTTGTGGACGCAGCCCAGAACATCGCACCACCCCACACATAGAAACATAGACCAGTTAGCCTGACATCGGTGGTGGGGAAGATGCTGGAGTCAATTATAAAAGATGAAATAGCCGCACATTTGGATAGCAGTAAAACAGGATCGGTCCGAGTCAGCATGGATTTACGAAGGGGAAATCATGCCTGACTAATCTTCTGGAATTATTTGAAGATGTAACTAGGAAAATGGACAAGGGAGAGCCAGTAGATGTAGTCAATATATCAATGATTTGGATGAAGTGATTCAAAGTAACATTAACAAATTTGATGACACAAAGCTGGGTGGCAGTGTGAACTGTGAGGAGGATGCTGTGAGAATGCAGGGTGACTTGGACAGGTTGGGGAAGTGGGCAGATGCATGGCAGATGCAGTTTAATGTGGATAAATGTGAGGGTATCCACTTTGGTATTTGAGGAAGGACATTCTTGTTATTGAGGGAGTGCATCGTAGGTTTATAAGGTTAATTCCCAGGATGGCAGGACTGTTATATACTGAGAGAATGGTGCGGCTGGGCTTGTACACTCTGGAGTTTAGGAGAGGGGATCTCATTGAAACATATAAGATTGTTAAGAGTTTGGACACGCTAGAGGCAGGAAACATGTTCCCGATGTTGGGGGAGTCCATGGGCCACAGTTTAAGAATAAGTAGCAAGCCATTTAGAATGGAGACGAGGAAACACTTTTTCTCACAGAGAGTTGTGAGTCTGTGGAATTCTCTGCCTCCGAGGGCAGTAGAGGCAGGTTCTCTGGATGCTTTTAAGAGAGAGCTAGATAGGGCTCTTAAAAAATAGCGGAGTCAGGGGATATGGGGAGGAATGGGGTACTGATTGGGGATGATCAGCCATGATCACATTAAATGGTGGTCCTGGCTTGAAGGGCCAAATGGCCATCTCCTGCACCTATTGCCTATTGGTCATTCGGCCCTTCGAGCCAGCACCACCATTTAATATGATCATGGCTGATCATCCAGAATCAGTACCCCGTTCCTGCTTTCTCCCCATATCTCTTGATTCCGTTAGCCCTAAGAGCGACATCTAACTCTCTCTTGAAAACATCCAGTGAATTCGCCTCCACTGCCTTCTGTGGCAGAGAATTCCACAGATTCACAACTCTCTGGGTGAAAAAGCATCATAGTCCTAAATAGCCTACCACTTATGCTTAAACTGCGACCCCTGGTTCTGGACTCCCCGAACATGGGGAACATTTTTCCAGCATCTAGTCTGTCTAATCCTTTAAGTTTCTATAAGGTATCCTCTCATCCTTCTAAATTCCAGAGTGCACAAGCCCAGTCGCTCCATTCTTTCATTATATGTCAGTCCCGCTATCCTGGGAATTAACCTGGTGAACCTACGCTCCCCTTCTCCTAATCTGACACCATTCAGATAATAATCTGCCTTCCTGTCCTTGCCACCAAAGTGAATATACTCACATTCATCCACATTAAACTGCATATTCCATGCTTCTGCCCACTCTCCTCTCTCTCCCCCTCTCCTCTCTCTCTCCCCCCCTCCGCCTCTCCACTGCCTCTCACTCTCTCCCTCCCTCCAAATGGCTGCATAAATGACTTTATAAATCCTCCATCTATTTGCTGGTGGGGTTATTCCGTGGCCTGATATCTATCTCCAGGCAGCGTTTGATATCATTCTGATTCGATCTGTCTTTTCACAAACTCGCTGCTATTTTTCGTGTTTTTGGGGCGCAGTTTTTTCCGTTGCGTGCCGGCTTTAGAGGGGCGAGAATAGAGTCTGCAATGCTGCGCCATGCATCAGTAACACAATCTGCAGCGCGCACAGTGTCGCCGACTTTCTCACACTCAAATAAGGGACAAAAGGTCAAAATACAGGACAAATTCCCGACAGCAATTTGTTGACGGACTCAGCCGTGGCTAGGTGAATGATGAGTTGGCCCCGGGTGCTGGACTGCACACAAAGCCCAGCCGGCGGGCCAGCTAAGGAGTTTTGGTCCGGGGGCCGCGCGCAAAGTCCGGCGCCCCGTCCAACTCGATGAACGGCCATGAGAAGGAGGGGTGGTGGTGGTGTCGGCGGTCAGTGAAGGTCCGAAGGTCGGACAGCTGGCCGGGCTGCCGACCGACCGACAGGGCCATGGGCGAGGCGCTGCTGCTGCTGCACTCCATGGGCTGCACTACGTCGGGACGGGTGAGGCGGGGCCAGACGCGGCGCTCCAACCCGACAGTCCCCTCGACCCGAGTAGTAGCGATCAAATACGGGACAAGGGCGGTCCTGTACGGGACAAACCAATTTAGCCCAATATACAGGATATCCCGGCTAATACGGGACAGTTGGCGACCCTAACCGTGCAGCAAGAGAGATGCTTGGGGCCGGTGGAGGGGAAGATGGTTGACTTGACTTTAGTTTAGTTTAGTTCATCTTAGCTCAGCTTAGCTTCGTTCGAGGGTCAGCACATCCTTCCTCAGATATGGTGCCCAAAACAGCTCACAATACTCCAAATGCAGCCTGACCAGCGCCTTATAGAGCCTCAGCATTACATCCCTGTGTTTGTGTACAGGTAGGCCCCCCTCGGTCATGACTGACCATGGGCGATGCATCCTAGTTTGCAGGTGATGTGTGGTCGGATGCAAGCCTGGGCGATGTCATATGGAGGACAGGCTGTTGCCCATGCAGCACCTCCCCCTCTCATGAGCGAGGTTGTAGACAACGACGAACTGCCTCAGGGGCTCCGACTCCGGATTTTCTTGAGGTTTACTCCAGGAGCCTTTTCCATGACTGGATATGGCCACAAGGCAGTGGAGGTTTTAAATCAGAGTTTTCCCTCTTCTAGAAGGACCTCCTTTCCAGGCTGACGAACCCCATCTGCCCGAGACTCGTGGGGGCGGGAGCGTCTACCTTCCCGTGCAGGTCTATAGCACCTGCCCACTGATTAGTTTAATTTAAATTAGTCAAGTTAAATTAAGTGTAATTTAGTTCAGTTTAGTTTAGTTTACTTGAGATTAATTCAGTTTAGTTTAATTTAATATAATTTTTAGTTTTAATCAGTTTAATTTAGCGTAGTTTAGACTACGTTTAGTTTAGCATAGTTTAATTGATGTTGGTTTTGTTTCGATTACTTTAGATTAGTTTAGTATCATTTAATTTTAAATTATTTTAGCTTAATTGTGTTTACTTTAATTTAGTTTAGATTAATTTAATTTAGTTTTGTGTAGTTTGCTTGAGTTCAATTTAGTTTAGTTTAGTATGATTTAGTTTTTCATTTAATTTAGTTTGGTTTAGAATAGTATCATTTAGTTTAATTTAATTGTGTTTAGTTGAATTCAGCTTAGTTTAATTTAGTTTGCTTTCACCCCCCATCTCTCCCCATAACCTCCTCTCTCCCTCCCCCTCTCTCCTCCTCTCTCTCCCCCTCTCTCTCTCCCCCTCTCTCTCTCCCCTCTCTCTCCCCCTCACTCCCTTCCTCCACCTCACTCCCAATCGCCACCTTGCCCCCTCACTCCCCCTCCTTCTCCCCCTCTCTCCCCTCCCCTTCTCTCCCCCTGCCCCTCTCTCCCTCTCTCCCTCTCTCCAAATGGCTGCATAAATGACTTTATAAATCCTCCATCTATTTGCTGGTGGGGTTATTCTGTGGCCTGATATCTATCTCCAAGCAGCGTTTGGGATCATTCTCCTGGAGCCTTTTCTATGACTGGATATGGCCACAAGGTAGAAGAGGTTTTAAATCAGAAATTTCTCCCTCCTAGATGGACTGCCTTCCCAGGCTGACGAGTCCCATCTGCCCGAGACTCGTGGGGGCAGGAGCGTCTACCTTCCCGTGCAGGTCTATAGCACCTTCCCACTGCCCACTGCCCACTGACTTTGGTGTACAAGCCCTCTTGAAATAAATGCTGGCATTACCTAGCTCTCCCTTGATTCTCAGTCTGAAGAAGGGTCTCGAACCAGGGGATCGCTGGTCGGCGCGGGCTCGGTGGGCCGAAGGGCCTGTTTCCCTGCTGTATCTCCAACCTAAACGTCTGAAGAAGGGTCTCGATCCAAAACATCACCCCATTCCTTCTCTCCAGAGATGCCGCCTGTCCCGCTGAGTTACTCCAGCATTTTGTGTCTGTCTTCAGCCTAAACGGGCATCGGAGGTAATTGGGAGAAGACAGGAGAATGGGGTTGGGAGGGAGAGATAGGTCAGCCATGATTGAATGGCGCAGTAGACTCGATGGGCCGAATGGCCTAATTCTGCTCCTGTCACTCGTGAACGTATGATCTTGCGCGATGCAAAGAGGTTATTTTTAAATGGCCATTTCTTGCTAACTCATCTGTAAGCCCGTGTGTGATTCCACAATGCTTCCTGTCAAAGTTTACCCCTTGATTCCACTTCCCCTTCAGGCTTCGACGTAAAAGGAGGCACAAAAAAATCCCCCATTCCCCCCCCCTCCCCCCCCCTGCCGTGGCCATCTTTGTTCTCGGTCCCCCTTCCTCTTCCTCCCACACCCGGACACTCATTGTTCTTGGTCCCCCTTCCCTCTTCCCCTTCCCGCCAAGTCCCTCTGTTCTCACCCCACCCCCACTTCCCTCTTCCCCTCCCAAGCCGTGTCCCACAACTCGCCCCCCCTCCCCACCCCCCGTTCCCCCGCATTGGCCGTCATCAGTCAAAGCATTTTAGTTTCAGAGATACAGCGTGGAAATAGGCCCTTCGGCCCACCGAGTCCACACCGACCAACGATCACCACACATTAACACTATCCTGCACACACGCACACACACTAGGGACAATTTACAGTGACACCAAACCAATTACCCTGAAAATCTGCACGTCACGAGGAGAACGTACAAACTCCGTACAGACAGCACCCGTAGCTGGGATCGATCCCGGGTCTCTGGGGCTGAAGCGGCAACTCTACCACTGCACCACTGTGACCCCCAAGAAAGCCATTAGTCTTTAGCGTCACTTGAACCTGATATAGAGTTTCTTGCGCTTTTTATTTATTTACCAGATCAAGCGCAGACCCGTTGGGTCTGTTCATCCAACGCGTGGGGGGGAGGGGGGGTTGCCGCGGCTTCACACGCACACTAACCACCCCACACACACACGGGGGGAGGGGAGGTGAGAGAGGGGGTGAATGGGGAGGAGAGGGGGAGATGGGGTGGGGAGAGGGCGAAGGAGAGGGGGAGATGGGGAGGTGGGGGGGAGGAGATGGGGAGAGGGAGGAGAGGGGGAAGGGCGAGAGAGGGGGAAGGGCGAGAGAGGGCGATGGGAAGGGGGGGAGAGTGGGGGAAGGGGAGATGGGGTAGGGGAAGGGGGTGGCAGAGAGGGGTGGAGGAGGGGAGGGGGAAGGGACAGAGGGGGTAGAGAGGGGGAAGAGTGGCGAGGGAGGGGGAGAGGGGTAGGGGGAGAGAGAGAGAGATCTTTCAAACTTTGTCATTTCTAGTTCGGTCACCATTCCTTCTATCAAGCAAATTAAATATGACTAAAAAAAACAATGGTATCAATTGTAGATATTTATAAACTTCTAAAGACAATATTAACTTTCAAACGATTAACCTTTGATTTAAAAAAAAGTGCTACCATGTACCAATCTGGATGTATTTTGGAAACATCCTCTTGTGTTTCTTGTGCCCCTCTGCTCATCACTGCCTCTCGACGTCTCTCTGCATTGTCCCTTCACCATCCTGCAACGATTGCTCCAATTTCTTGGCATCATGTAAAAAAAGAGAAAAATATTTATCACAATGTAGATATTTAAAAAAATTTATAAAGACCATTTTATCTATTGTAGACCTTTATAAACTTCTAAACTCGATTATATCTATCAATGCATTAACATGATTAAAAATGACATCACGTTATTGTGTACCGTTTTAGATGTATTTTGTCAACCTATTGTTGTGTCTCTTGTTCCAATGAAACTTCCGTTATTTTTCAGGGATCCTCAAGAGTTTCAGCCCTTTCTTGTTGTGTCCCTGGTTTCCTTCTGCTTCTTACTGCTCAATGTCTCTTTGCGGTGTTCCTTGACCATCCTGCAACATTTGCTCCCATCTCTTGACATAATGTTAAAAAGGAGAGATGTTTATCACGATGTAGGTATTTATAATCTTGTAAAGACAATTTTATCTATTGTCTAGAAATTCAGAAACTTCTACAGCCAATTATATCTATCAATGAATTAACATATGATTAAAAGACATCAAGCTATTGTGTACCATTTTGGCTGTATTTTGTCAACTTATTGTTGTGTCTCTTGCTCCATGGAAACTTCCATTATTTTTCGGAGATCCTCAAGAGGTTCAGTCTTTCTTGTTGTGTCTCTTGTTCACTTCTGCTCCTTACTCCTTCTCAACGTCTCTTTGCGGAGTCCCTTGACCATCCTGCAACTCGTTTGCTCCTGCTTCTGGGCGTGATTTTTAAAAAGGAGATATTTATTAGGATGTAGATATTTATAAACTGGCCCCATAGCAGAAGCGTCTACGTCGCGGGTGGGGCTGGAAACTGGAAGTATCCCGAGCTAATTCTGCCACCACCGTCATCTATTGTGACAAGTGATGGCTTCTCATTGATTGTCGCTGGAAGCTTGCGTCCTTTTCAGGACGGACGATGACAGCGAGGCCAACATTTGTAACAAGATGGACACGAAAAGAAGAGAAGATTTATAAACTTTTAATTGATAATTTTATCTATCAATCCAACAAAAAGAGATTTGCCATCGTATACCGATATAGGTGTTTTCTATCAACTTCTTGTCGCTTGTTCCGTGCTGTCCTTGCTTTATTTCTCGCAAATCCCAAAGACCCCGAGTCTAAATATCTGGGATTGAGAAATGTGGTGACAGTGACGGCTCTAGACAAAAAGGCAGCATTTGAACTGCAGGGTATTAGGGCATTCTGATAAAAACAGAAGTACATAGGTATCAAGGATTTAAAAAAAAAAACACTGCACTGGCCCCAAATATTTTCAAATACTGACCTTTCATCCATCTTAAGATCCAAAGTTGATAATCTATGATGGTTAGACAATTTTCAATTCCACTGCAACTCCTGAGAAAATGCAGTCAATGCTTACATACAAAATAACTCGACAATAGACCAAAGTGGAAAGTAACACTCATGTCAAACAACAGAAAAGTAAAGAAAATTTTCCACAAGGCAGAATATATAACCACATAACCTTGATACTCAATGCCATAACCAGCACCAAATCATCAAACATCAATATCTTGGCAATCATCATTTACTCAATAATTGAAATTAAAGAAAAGCAATTTCAGTTGTCTAAATCAGCGGATCAAATAAGCGCGCAGTTTTTAAAGTTCTGCAATAATCTTTTCAAAAGAATTATTCAAATATAAATAAATGTTGAAAAAATCGTCTACGTTTGAAAAAAAAAACCTTTACCTTTTTAAAATGGTCTAAATCGAAATAATGAATGTAATCAAAAATTAAAAGATTTTCAACACAAACAAAAATAAAAAATGGCAAAAACCGGTGTTTTTATCGAACAGTATTCTGATAATCGGCTTCCGAACTTCGTTGTCGAGATACGAAGCGCGAATGACCATTGGCGAAGAAGAACGTTCTGGAAACGGCTTCCCAGCGGGCAACGCGAGCGAGCTGGAAATAACGGGCGTCAACAGCTGAGGGGAGGTGGGTTGGGCGGAAGCGAGCGCCGACAGTTGTTCGGGCCGGAATGTTCTGGGTTGTGCGCGGGGCGGAGCGGTTCTGGAATGTGTGCGGAGCGGAGCGAAAGACATAGTTGGACTCAGGTTCAACGAAAATGAGTTTAGCGGGGAGAACGGCTGCCAAGTCTCTGAGGCAAGACGTGTTCGGGATCTCGGTCCTCCGACGGGGCTTCACGGACGACAGGTTCACTTTACCATCGCTTCCTGCTGTGTCGTTAGGGGCGGTTAACATCGGCGCTGAGAGAGTCGCAACGGTCGTTATGTTGATCACGTGATCACGCGCTTCGACACAGGCGGTGGGGGACGGGGCTGGGGCTCGAGCAAAGGCAGATGTAAATGAGATCCATTGTGATTGGACATCTGTGAGCATTGGACAATGTAACATCACACGATGGAACGTCCGTCAACGTTCTATGGGCGAAATGCAGTTTATTTTTGACATTTTGTAATTTTTTATGATTTTTACCAAATTAGTAATTAGCAAGGCATTGTGAGGTCAGCAGCTGGGCAACCTTAATATTTTTGGTTATAGATTTTAGTAAATATCTCGGGAAATGATCAAATTCATAGAGGATTGGATTTTTTGAAATTATACGGAATAGTTCAACCAGAAGATGTAAAAATGTCACTGTTATTGTAACATCAGCAGCTGGGCAGTGGTCAGATTTTAAATAAAGGTCAGATTGGTCAACAATTTTAATAAAAATGTCAGGAAAATAATGTACCAACGGTACAGAGGAGTGGATTTCTAAACTCACAAGGAAAATCTCTACTGAAATATGTAAAGATTTTCCCGTTTCGGCGTCTGGTTTACGTTTCACATGCAAAATGACACACACACACAGTGTTTTAATAGATACTAGACCAAGTGCAGACCCGTTGGGTCTGTTCCCCCAACGTGCGGTTGCGGGGAGGGGGGGCAACATGCGGCGTCACACACACTAACTACCTCCATGATATTATATTAATATTATTAATTTGCTCCTTTTACCCCATAACGGCCCTATCTAGTGACGCATAGCCCCCAACTCGCAGGCGCTTCTAGAGAGGGAGGGAGGGAGGGGGGGGGGGGGTAGAGAGTGAGGACAGAAAGAGATGGGCAGAGACAGAGAGAGGGGCAAGAGACAGAGGGCGAGGAGGGTGGAGGGGAGGAGAGGGAGAGTGGGAAGGGAGGGGGAGATGTGGGGGTTAAGGGAGGGGGTGACGTGGGGAGAAGGGAAGGGGAGGGGTGAGAGGAGTGAGAGGGGGATGGGGTGAGAGGGGGATGGGGTGAGAGGGGGAGGGGTGAAAGGGGAGTAAGGATGGGAGGACTGAAGGGATGAGGGGGGGAGAGAGGGGGGAGAAGAAGGGGGGAGAAGGGGGGTGGAGAAGAGGGGGTGGAGAAGGGGAGGGGGTAGAAGGGGGGGAGGGGAGCGGGGTTTGTTACCGAACTGAAGTCACTGTGGAATGAATCCATTTACGGAGCCACTCTGCTGCTGGAATCTAAGTTGTCCCTGCCTTCCCTCTGGAAGCCTCCTCGTCCCCATCGGACGCTGAGTTTCCAGAGCCCTGGTTAAACGCGGGGGCCGCTCACAGACTGTGAGCAGCAGCAGGTTGCTGTTCGTTCCCTCCCTGTCCTTTACCCCGTCCGCCCATCGCCTTATCTCTACTCCCCGAAGCAGGTCGGTCGGGCACATTTGCCAGAAGGTGAAAACTAAATATTGCAGTGGGAAAGCTGCGGCTGCGGTTCTGGCAACAGCCGACATTCTGCTCTGTCTGGGGGGAGAGGGCGAGTGGGGATGAATGGGGGGAGAGGAAGGGGAGGATGGGGGAGAGGGGTGGAGTGGGGGGGGGGGGGGGTGGTTGAAGTGAGCGGGCGGGCGGGCGGGAGAGCAGAAGGGAGGGAGGAGAGGGGTAGGGCCGCCCAGCATCCTCGGCGCTTCAGACCCCGAGTACGGGGTGGGGGAGGTCTAGTGGGTGGGCGGGCATGATCCCGAGTGAGCCTGCGGGCCGCCAACGAGGACGGTGAAAAGCAGCGGGTGACCAGCCGATATTTGGCATGAGCCAGCGTACAGAGCCGGGGGGGGGGGGGGGGAGGGGTGGAAGGATTTTATTAAAAATGTGTAATGAGAAGTGGATGTGCGAATGTAAAAGTGAAATCGCTAGCGAAATGGTAAAAATCTCGGCGTTTTTGCATCTGGTTTTGGCGGAGTAACGAATCAAAGGGCAAAAATCTGACATACACTCACACACACAGTTTTTAAAGTATAGATATATATATATATGATAGACCAAGTGCAGACCCATTGGTTTTGTTTCCCCAACGCGCGTTTGCAGCTGGGGGGGTGCTGAGGTTTCACACACACACTAACCCCCCCCCTCCACACACACTAACCCCCCCCCCCTCCACACACACTAACCCCCCCCCCTCCACACACACTAACCCCCCCCCCCCCCCGATATTATATTTATATTATTCATTTGCTCCTTTTATCCCATCCCCTACCCTATCCACTCACACATAGCGTCCAACTGCGCAGGAGCAGCTAAAATTAAATAGTAAATTTAAAAACCCAAGTAATTAGGGCAGAAAATATATTGAACTACAATTTTGCCTTTTTATTTGTATCAACATGATAATTTTCTTAAATATAGGGGAAAGTAAACACATTTGTTTTCAAGGAACCAAAGACTTTGGAAACAAAATCTGTGGTGTGTTTGACAGAAGATAGGCCAGCATCATATGCCATGGAACACACATGGCCAATCCATGTTAACTCGTTCTTCTGTAACGATTCTTATTTACTGGATGTGTAAGGAACATATTTATTTTGCATTACTCTTGCATTCCGGACTCACCAGTGGGTGTAAGTGGTGTGGTTGTGAAGGTGGTGGTAGCTTCTGTTGTAGATGCACTGTAGTTGTTTCTACTGTCGTTGATGTGGGAACTGATGTGGTGCTTGAAGCTGTTGTAGTTGCCTCTGAACTTGTAGATGGTACAGTGGTTTCTACAGTGGTAGAGATTTTTGATTCAGGTAAATTTAAAGCGTAAATAACCGCAAACTTTTAAAATTGTAAAGAAATTAGTACCAGAAAAAAACGGGAAGCAACAAATGAGGAAACACACATGAACATTGCACAAATACACACACATCCAAGATCAAAGTTTTATAAGTATAGAGATTGGTATTGGTTGGGAATGATCAGCCATGATCACATTGAATGGCGGTGCTGGCTCGAAGCGCCGAACGGCCAACTCCTGCACCAATACACTTCAACTTAGCAATAAGGTTAACAGGTGCATTGAGAATAGAATTATAAAATAAAAGGCACATCTGGTATTTCGTACAGGGAAGTAATTAAAAGTGTTTGTTATATAAATACACATGACATGTGTTTATAGTCACAAGGTTATAAAATGTTGACGCACCGGCCGGTGGAGCTCGAGGATGTTCATCTTGCGGGAGAGCGGATTGGTTGCAGATGTGGCGGTGTACGGGAATCAACAGCTGGAATAATGGGGATCAACAGCTGGAAATAACGGGTTCCCCCAATGCGCGGTTGCGGGGGGTGGGCGGCATTCGGCGTCACATGCACACTAACCATCCCCCACACAGACGGTGGGGGGGGGGGGGAGATGGGTGAGGTGGGGGATACGGGATGGGGAGATGAGAGAGCAAGGGGAGAGGGGAGAGGGATAGGGAGAGAGAGAGGGGGAGAGAGAGAGAGGGGGAGAGAGAGAGGGGCAGAGAGAGAGAGGGGGGAGAAAGGGAGAGAGAGGGGGGAGAGAGAGAGAGGGGAGAGAGAGTGGGGAGAGAGAGGGGGTGGGGAGAGAGGGGGAGAGAGGGAGATGGGGAAGAGAGGGGAGAGAGCGGGAGGGGGAGAGAGCGGGAGGGGGAGAGAGAGGGAGAGAGAGAGAGAGGGGGGGGAGAGAGAGAGAGAGAGAGAGAGAGAGGTCGTGTTTTCTTCTCAGCTCTGCAGTTGAGAAGGATTGGAGCAGCCTTTCCAGGATTTTGCCGTTGGAGAGGGCACAGACCCAGGGGGGCTTCATAGTTCAACTTATTGTTGGGCTGTTGAAGCTTTTCTCTGGTCTGGGGAGCCTCCATCTGTGTGAAGATTCCTGAGTTTCTCCACATTGTCGAGGGTGCGGTTGGCGTTGGCGGATTGCCAAGAGTGCCTGTGATCTCAGTGGGCTGAAGTTGTGCGGTGTCTTTGTCGTTTTTGGCTCCGCTTCTCTGCCCTAAAGTCATTTTGTCAGTGCGGCTGCCTGGCTTAATGTGAAGAAGGTACTTTTGCGTCCAGCGCGACTGGGATCGAGTTTCCCGTAAGCTGCTCTTGGCTGTGGACGAACCTGGGGACTTTCCTGCTTCAGCTGGAGGTTTCTGTTTTCTGCTGCCTGTCTTTGACTGTGACTGTCTCTGGGACTTAACTTGGAGCTGTGCTGCTGAGGGGCTTGGAGCTGGTTTGTGCCTCTGTGAGGATGGCGATGGAAGGGGCGCGGCCGAAGGTCCGGACCTACGCAGCGACGGCATCAGTGGCGGGTGCGAGGCCATCTGAGCTTGAGCCTCATGTTGACTTGGATGGGGACAGTTTTGGTATTTCTGTTCAAACTGGGCCTATGATGTCTAGGGGGGTAATTACGAAGGCCATGAATGAACTTCTTGGGAGGGGGGCTATTGTCTCTTCTGAGCTCGAAAGGGGAAAGGTGGAGATGATACTTAAGACCCGGGAGTGTGTGGCCCGAGCGTTGGAGGAGGGGATCTCAGTGGGGGGGGTCCACGTACAGGTGGATCCGTGGGTATCCAGGGTGAGACCGGTTCTCCTGCGGAGCTGCCCCACTTATTTTTCGGATGCAGTGCTTATTCCACACCTGTCCAAGTTCGGGGAGGTGCGGTCTAAATGTTTTCGTCTCTTGCATCCCGGGGGGGACCCGGAGGAAAAAGGGGTCTTCAGTTTCAAGAGGAGGGTGTTCATGAAGGTGGGTGAGGGGGATGGTGCCGAGGGGAGTTTTGAGGTGGTGCATAAGGGTGTACCCAGAACCGTGCGTTGGAGTTGGGGAAAGGCACGGTGTCATGCGTGCGGCGAATTTGGACATCTCCGTAGGGAGTGTCTTTTTCGCGGGGGCACTGCTAGAGGTTCTAGTGCAGTGGCCCAGGAAAGCGCTGCTGGCCCATCTGGGGTGGCTGGTCAAACCTCAGCGGCGCGGGGTGGTACTGCTGACCCGGCTGAGGTTGCCAGTTCTGCCTTGGTGACCCGGGGCGGCAGTGCTAAGCCTTCTGGGTCCAGAGGTTCCGCTTTGGGGACCCTGGGCAGTGAGAGCCCAAGCCTCCCACGTCCCCTACGTCTTGCGCCTGTGGCGGTGGATGGAGGTGGGGCGCAGGAGGAGGGGAGTGTTGAGGGGGGGTTTTGGGAGAAGCAGGGGAAGCATAATAAGAAGAAGGAGAGGGATAGGGCTGCCCGAGCGAAGAAAGTGCAATCGGGTGAGTTTAGCTCCAGTGTGGTGCAGACTGCACCTGCTGGGGCCCAGGGGGGAGTTGTGGTGGCTCGGAAGGGGGGAAAGAAGTCTAAACGTGTGGGTGGCAAAGTGGTTGGGGGTAATGTGGAGGCGGATGACCCTTCCCTTATGGAGGTTACCGCACCTCCGCATGCGAGTGGGACTAAAAGGAGGCATTTGCCTGGTGAAGAGGAGGAAGGGCGTGGGTCCAGAGCGAAGGGGATGTCTTTCTCCGGGCTTTCCACCACTGAGGTGGCTGAAAGTGGTCTTGACCCGGTGTCTTCTGGGTCGGTGGTTGGGCCTTCTCTTCATGGATCTACAGCGGGTGTCACCGGACTGGGTGCTGAAGTTGATTCCGGTGGAGTTGTGTCCACTGGGCGGGAGTCTGTCCCTTCATCTCAGGGGCCCTCTGAGGGAGTTATCTCGGCGGATGCTGTGGTTAGCTCCCTTGGGTGTGTACCCTCTGGGTCGGATGAGGTCCCCTCGTTTCAGAGGCCTACTGAGGGTGCTAGCACGGTAGGTGACGTGGTTGGCTCCTCTGGTAGTGTGCCCTCTGTGACGGGGGATGTGCAGAGTCAGGCTGAGGGGGGAGTTTCGGGGGTGTTGTCGTTCAAGTCTGTGCTCCATATCAGTGCCAGTGGAGGTGCTGGGGGGCGGGATGCCTCACCGGATGAGTTGTCTGGGGTGAGGTTAATGGCAGGTGGTGATTCTCTGGGTGATGCCTGTGGAGAGGGCACTCTGGATGATGTGGAGGTCAGGGCTGTTATGGGACGTGATCCTCTTTCAGACTCCGAGGGTGCCAGTGTTCCACAGGCCCTGGGGATGCCTCTTGTTGTTGCTTCCCCAGGCCCAGAGGAGGAGGGTGATGGTAGCGTGCAGGAGCCCAGCCATTCAGAGGGCTGCGAGTCTCAGGTAGGGGTGTTGGGACCCACCCCCAGCATTGATCCGGGTGGTCGTGTCATGGCTGTGGAGGAGGATAGCGATGCGGCCAGTGGGGGGGGCTCAGAGTGTGATGTGTCAGACAGTTCTGGTCTTTCTGAGGTTGTTGATTCAGGTGCGAGCGGGTTGGCTGAGAGCCCAGACTCCAAGGCCGTGTCTGAGGCGAAGCTTATTGTTGAGGTGCGAGAGTTCTTAAAAATAAGTCGTGCTCCCAAAACATTATGGTGGGCCGTTACAAGGAGATGGGAGGATTGGCTAGATGTGCGGGAGAGTCTCGAGGCTATCCTTAGTAACAAGGATAGTGGTCTTTCTGACTCGGATTTGGGGCAGTTTTGGGGTTTGTTGAAGGTCCTCAGAAAAGGACCTCCTGTGACTACAGGGAGTGTGAGGGTCACAATCTAATGTGTCTACACATTCACAGTAGCTACATTAAATTTAAATGGGAGTAGAGCGAGTTTTCGAAGATTTCAGCTCTTATCAGCCCTAAGGGAGGGGAGATTTGCAGTTTGTTATCTGCAAGAGACACATACCGTTGCTAGTGATGAACCTACCTGGCAACTGGAGTGGGAAGGGAGGGTTTATATGAGCCATCTCAGCTCAAATTCGAGTGGGGTGGCTTTTCTGTTGGCCCCAAATTTTCTGCCAAGCATTTTAAAAGTGCAGGAAGTGGTGCCAGGACGTTTGCTCCATCTGGCCGTGAGCCTGGATGGCATGCCGTTGCATTTCATTAACGTGTATGCCCCTAGCTCCGGCACGATGCAGGCCGGCCTGCTTCGGGAGGTGAATGCTCTGTTGGGCACTATTGATAGGGGAGAGTGTGTCTTCCTTGGTGGGGACTTTAATTGCACACTTGAGGTGCGGGACCGTTCTGGTACTCAGTGTGCGCCTGCTGTAGCGAAGAAGCTGAGAGGCTTGATTGACTCCTTTGAGTTGGTTGATGTTTGGAGGGACCTTCACCCTGATTCCACTGCTTTTTCGCGGAGGTCTGAGGGCGGTGGTTCCCGCATTGATCGGTTTTATATTTCCCGAGCGTTTGTTTCCCGTGTCTCAGCGGCCTCAATGCGGCTGGTGCCGTGCTCGGACCATTGTCTGGTGCGTGTGGATTTCAATCCAGCGTGCGCTCGGGCTGGGTCCGCGTACTGGCACTTTAACAACAGGCTGCTGGAGGACCGGTGTTTCCGGGAGTCATTCACTCGGTTTTGGGTGAAGTGGAGAGAGAGGCAGAGGTGCTTCTCTTCCCTTAGGCAGTGGTGGGATGTGGGTAAAGCTCACATCCGTCTCTTTTGTAAGGAATATACATGGGGGTCGACTGGGAGGCGGGACTCAGCGGTCGAGAAGCTGGAGAGGGAGATACAGGACGCTGAGTCTCGCCTGGGTCAGTTTGGTGAAGACTCCAGCGAATGGGGAGAGTTTCAGAGGAAGAAGGAGGTTTTGAGGAGTCTGCTGCTTGAGCGATCTCGAGGCGCTTATGTGAGGTCTCGGGTCCAGATGCTGCACGAGCTGGACCGAGCGTCGCCTTTCTTTTTCTCTTTGGAGAAGGGGCGGGGAGCTCGAAAACAGCTCGTGGAGTTGCTTGCAGATGACGGCTCCTCTGTCACTGATCCAGAGAGGATTAATGCCTTGGTTAGGTCCTTTTATGGGACCCTGTTCTCTGCGGAAGGATTCAGTGTGGAGGCTCAGCAAGATCTGTGGGAGGGTCTACCGACCGTAGATAGGGGGGAGGCTGATCTTCTTGATGGCCCCTTATCTTTGGAGGAGTTGACTCGCGCCTTGCACCAGCTCAGGAGGGGTAAGTCCCCCGGGCTGGATGGGTTGACGGTGGAGTTTGTTAGAGCATTCTGGGACGTCCTAGGGGGTGACTATATGTTGGTTTTGGGGGAGAGCCTGGCGACTGGAGTGATGCCTCTCTCGTGGCGTAGGACGGTTGTTGTCTTGCTGCCTAAGAAGGGCGAACTCCGTTTGTTGAAGAACTGGCGTCCAGTCTCTCTCCTTTGCACAGAATATAAACTTTTTGCACGGGCAATGGCAAATCGCCTGGGCTCCGTGCTGCATCAAGTGATTCATCCTGATCAATCTTATACAGTCCCTGGCCGGTCCATCCAGGATAACATCCACCTGGTTAGGGACCTGATTCATTTAGTCCAGGGTACTGGTGAGTCAGCTGCTTTTCTGTCTCTTGATCAGGAGAAGGCTTTTGATAGGGTAGAGCATGAATACCTATTTGGGACGTTGCAAGCGTTTGGGTTTGGACCACACTTCGTGGCCCGGGTCCGGCTTTTGTACGCTGCTGCGGAGTGTCTTGTAAAGGTTAATGGCGCGGTGCTATCTCCTTTTCATTTTGGGAGGGGGGTCCGCCAGGGGTGCCCTATGTCGGGCCAGTTGTATTCGGTCTGTGTGGAGCCGTTCCTGTGTCTTCTTCGGAGGAGGTTGACAGGCCTGGCCCTACCTGGCCCGCGGGTTGAGGTGATTCTATCGGCGTATGCCGATGACGTACTTCTTATGTTCACTGATCCTGGTGACCTGCGGAGGATGCGTGACTGCCAGGAGATATTCTCGGCTGCATCTTCTGCTAGGATTAACTGGAGTAAGTGCTCTGGACTTTTGGTGGGTCAGTGGCGGGTAGACTCCCTGCCGGAGGAGATGGCATTGTATGCGTGGAGTACCACGCACCTCCTCTATCTGGGGGTGTACCTGAGTCCCACTGAGGATGTTTGGCCGGCAAACTGGCAAGAGTTGGAGACGAAGGTGGTTGCTCGGCTGGGGCGCTGGTCAGGCCTGCTTGGAGTTCTCTCCTTTCGGGGGAGGGTGCTGGTCATAAACCAGCTGGTGGCCTCTATGTTATGGTACCGGCTGGCTACTCTTGTCCCGCCCTCTATATTTGTAACTGCTATACAGAAGAAGCTGGTGGATTTCTTTTGGGGAAATAGGAAGCATTGGATTTCCGCGGCGGTCCTGAGTCTTCCGTTAGAGGAGGGCGGCCAGTCCTTGGTGTGCGTGCGCACCCAGGTGGCGGCTCTCCGTCTCAGGACTCTGCGGAGATACATGTATGTAGAGAACCCTCCCAGATGGCACGCTCTGGCCACGTATTTTTTTCGTCAGGGTCGTTGCCTAAGGGGGGTCTCGCGGCTCCCGGTGGCGGGTGTCAGTCGACCCGCTCTAAGGGGCTTGCCTGTTTTCTATAGGGATGTGTTAAGAGTGGGGAATTTGGTGGTGTTCAGCCAGAGTGTTGTTCCACGAGGAGAGGGGGATGTTGTGGCTGCGGGTGTGGCTGGTCCTCATCCTGTCATGGTGGTTGTCGAGGAGAGGCGCGAGCCTAGAGTGGTTCAGATAGAGCTTACCCCTGCTCCGTCAGATCTGCTCATCGGGCCTAGGCTTCGGGATATTTCTCGGCCTCCGGCTCCGCATAATCTGAGCTGCCTTTCTGAGATGACCAGCATGCCATTTTGTGATGCAAGGAGACGCGCACTGTACAGGATGCTCCTGCACATTCTGAACCACCGTGCCTTCGTCTCCCGTCCTGACTCACCATGGAGGACGGTGTTACCATCCGAAGGCGGCGGGGGGCCCCAGTGGGGGTCCTTCTACAAGGGAGTTGTACCCCTTTATATTGGGGACCTGGGGTGGAGAGTGCTGCATGGAGCGGTGGTTTGTAATAAACCTTTGAGTCGGTTCACGGGCTCGTCTGCCGCATGTATTTTCTGCGGAGAGGAGGAGACCGTATTCCATGTGTATGTGGAGTGTGTGAGGTTACTGCCCCTGTACCAATATCTGAAGGGGTTGTTCCTCAAGTTCTGGCTGCATTTTAGCCCCACAATCCTGGTGTTTGGACACAAGGCGGGGAGTGGGGAGAGCCGAGTGTGGGGGGGGGACTTACCTGTCGGTTTGCTCCTTGGCCTGGCCAAGATGGCCATTCGTGGGTCCAGGCAGCGGGCGGTCGACGGTCTGGCGAGAGTCGGCTGCCTGCCCCTCTTTCGGGCCTACGTCCGTGCACGTGTGTCCCTGGAGAGGGAACACGCGGTGTTCACGGGGACTCTGGAGGCCTTCCGTCAGCGCTGGTCGCCGCGTGGGGTTGAGGCGATTATAAATGAATGTACTGCTGTACTACAATGATCTGTTCATTATAGTGTGATTTTTGATTGTGTTTTGATGTGTTGTATTTTATGATTTGTGTTGAATAAAGTTTTTGAAATGCAAAAAAAAAAAAAAAAAAAAAAAAAAAAAGAGGGATAGAGAGACAGGTGAGAAAGAGAGGAGGGGAGAGGGAGAGGGGGAGAGATAGAGATAGAGGAGGGAAGAGGGAGAGAGGGAGAGAGAAAGGGTGAGGGAGAGCGGGAGAGAGGAGGGGAGAGAGATAGAGGGGAGAGAAAGAGAGAGAGAGGGGGATATGTAAATGAGATCCATTACGATTGGACATCTGTGAGCATTGGGCATTGTGAAATCACACGATGGAACGTCCGTCAACGTTCTATGGGTGAGAAGCAGATGGAATTTTTTAACATTTTGAAATTTTTTATGTTTTTTACTGAAGAAGCGGGGAAATAATCAACCAAATATTCTAATTCTCAAAAACCCTACAGGAATATCTAAAAATTTCTCCGTTATGGCAAATTTTGGAGGTGTAGGAAAAACGAGTAAAACGAATATTTGCGAATTAGAATGTGAACGAACGAATGTTCGAACACAAGACTTTAAAAAAAGATTTTTAATTTTATTTATTAGAGGTAAATACATCGATGTACTTCACATATATATTGTTACAATCATTGTACCCCATAACTTTTTGGCTTTTAAAGAAAAAGAATAGAAAGAGAGTGGAATAAGTGAAAAGAGTTGTGATAGTGAAAGAGCGCACCAAAGGGAAGAAGAAACCCTTGGTCAAAGAATTAGAGAAAGGGGGTTAAACGATAGACCCTAAAAAGGAAAAGGAAAAATAAAAAAAGCCAGTTATTATGTTATATATATCACGCAAAAGGAATCCACCAACTCGATAGTTTTTCATCCCCCCCCACCAAGGCCCGAGGTGCTCCTGCACCCTATCTTTGTAGTAATTCTATAAATGCAGACCACGTCTGATAGAAGCATTCTGATTTTCCTTCCAGGCGGAGTCTCATATCTTCCAGATGTAGTGTTTCAAACATAGTTGAAATCCACATATTTAATGTTGGTATAGGAGCATTTTTCCAGAATTTTAAGATTCGTTTTTTTCCTATTATTAAGCCGTAATCTTCCAGGCGCTGTTGCTAGCTGCCTCCGCCTTAAGTCCGGTATATATATATTTTTTTGTTGTTGTTTGAAGAGCGTTTTTGGTGGGGTTTTTTTATGTCTTTATGTGGGGGAAGAGGGTACGGTAAGGGGGGATACCGTCCTTCATGGAGAGGTTGCGACTATTATTCGAGTCACGTCCTCGCCCCCCCCCCCCACCCTGCGGCCTACCTACTGGATTGGCGCGGCCTTTCCTGCCGGGACCGACCAGAGCTCCAGCAGCAGCGGTGCAGCGTTGGAAACATCGTGGGGCAGGCGATGCCTTACCGGGGATCGCCGTTTGGAGCTCTGGAGTGCTGAGCCTGCTGCATCGACATCGCGGTGCTGTGGTTCACGGAGCTCCCAACGCGGGCGGCGTGACCAAGTTGGACTGTGGACTTTGGGAGCCGCAGACTCCGGTGGGAGGTGGCTGATCTGTAGGTCCGGGCCACTGAGGATGTTCTCTGTCGGGGTTCCATCGTTCCCGGCGAGAGGGCCTGAGCATCGGGCCGCCTGTGGCGGCGACTGGGGGTGCTCGGGAGGCCCCGACCACGGGTGAACATCTGGGAAGATCGGCGGGGAGGCTGGCTGGACTATAGTACCTTCCTTAACTCTAGTGCCGCTGCGGGGTATGTTGTGTGTGGACTTCTGTGTTGTGCTTTTTAAAAATATGTTTATTTATTTATTATTTATTTTTATGTTACTGACTGTAAGGAAAATCCATTTTGTTGTCTCTAAAATGAGATAATGACAATAAATTGAATACAATACAATAATCAAATAAATTCTTTTGATACACATTTAATTCCGAACTACCTTCTGTCATTCTGAAAATAATCCATTCTGGCTTTGGTGTCATTTTTATTTTAAACAGTTTTGTGAAAATTTCAAAGCTTTCAATCCAAAACCTTTGAATTTTTGTACAAAAGATGAATGAGTGCGCTATAGTAGCTTCTTGACACTGGCATTTATCACAAATTGGTGAAACGTTAGGGAAAAATTTATTTAATTTAGTTTTTGAGTAGTATAATCTGTGCATAATTTTAAATTGTATTAAAGTGTGTCTTACGTTAATTGAGCATTTGTGCACATTTAATAAGTATTCTTTCCACCTTTCATTGGAAATTTGTATGCTTATTTCGTTTTCCCACTACTACCTTCCGTTGTTGGTATTACTGCATTTAGTATATTATATATATGTGAAATTAAATTTGCTCATTCCGCCTTTGTATTCATTACTTCATCTAGTAAGTCTAATGGCATTTTGTGAAATTCATGTGCATGTTTTTTCAAATAATCACATATTTGGAAATATTTAAAATACTGATTGTAACCCTGATTGTATTTTAGTTGTAATTGTTTAAATGATAATAGTTTTCTCGTATCATACAAGTCTCCCAAAGTCTTAATTCCTGCTCTTTCCCATTGTATAAATGCTTTGTCTATAATTGAGGGTTTAAATAGAGGGTTTTTAGCAATAGGAGATAGGAGAGATAAGTTTCTTAATTTTAAATTTTAAATTGTATTTTATTTGTTTCCAAATTCTGATTGTACTATGTATAATTGGGTTTATGTTGTAGTTTGTATTATTCACCGTCATTGGTGAAAGAAGGATCGCACCAATATTAAAGGGGGAGCAGTCCTCTTTCTCCATAATGATCCATTCCGGTTGAAGAGAATTATCCAACAATTGAATCATATTTCTAATATTTACCAACCGATAATAATACATAAAATTCGGGAGTGCTAATCCCCCTACTACTTTGGGTTTATTCACGTGTGGTCTTTGTATTCTATGGGTCTTATAATCCCAAATAAAATTTGTTATATCTCAGTCCAATTTTTTAAAACACTTTTTGGGTAGATATAGTGGGATTGATTGGAACAAGTACAGAATTTGTGGTAGAAAAATCATTTTTATGGCGTTTATTCGATCTATTAAGGACATCGGAAGCATTTTCCAGAATTTAATTAAATTATGTAGTTTCTTAAGTACAGGGTTATAGTTTGCTTTAAACATGTCCTGATATCTTCTAGTAATTTCAATACCCAAGTATTTAAATTTTTCCACAGCTATTTTAAAAGGAAATTGTACGAGATGTGTAGAATCTTTCGGTTTTATTGACATGATTTCACTTTTATTCCAATTTATTCTATAACCTGAAAATGAACCAAAATTCTCAATTAAATTAAAAATGTTGGGTATAGTGATATGAGGCTTTGTGATGTACAAAACTACATAATCAGCGTATAATTATATTTTATTGTTTGAATATTTTGTCTTATATCCGTGGATATTCGGATGAGTTCCAAATCTTTCCGCTAGTGGTTCAATTATGAGAGCAAATAACAATGGTGATAATGAACAGCCTTGTGTATTACCCCTTGACAGTTGAAATTTCATGGATAAGATATTATTAGTTAATATGCTGGCCGTTGGCTTATTATATATTAATTTTATCAATTGAATGAAGTTCTCTCCCAGTTGAAATTTTTACAATATCTTAACCATATACTTCCATTCAACCTGATTAAATGCTTTCTCTGCATCCAGTGAAATAATTGCGAGGTTTGGATCTTTAGTTTGGTATGAGTGCATTACGTTAAGCAGACGTCTGAAATTATTAAATGAATGTCTCTTAGGGATAAACCCCGTTTGATCCGGATGTATTAGTTTAATGGCATACTTACTTAATCTTCTTGCTAATATTTTTGCAAATATTTTTTGATCTGTATTTAACAACGCGATAGCTCTATAAGATCCAGGTTCTTCCTCATCTTTATCTTTCTTAAGTATTAATGTAATCGTAGATTCTGCTAATGTATCAGGTAATTTTGTTCTCTGAAAGCGTGTGTGTACATTTTCTGTAGACGAGGACTAAATATATTGTAAAAACTTTTATAGAATTAATTTCTAAATCTGTCGGTACCTGGTGTTTTTCCATTTTTTAATGAGAATATTGTTTCTTCTATTTCCTTATTTGAGATTTGTGCTCCCAATTCCTCTTGTTCCTGCAATTCTAGTTTGGGAAGATAGCAATAATCCAGAACTATCAGTGACTGTGTTGGTGTCCGTTGTCGTTTTGGATGTATACAAATTTTCATAAAACACAAGACTTTTAATAGTAGATAGATAGATAGATTTATTGCCAGTGCTAGTGTCGAGTTATTGGCTTAAAACACTATTATTCTGAAATGGAGGCCAAGGAAAATTACTGAAGGGTTGTTTAGAGACTACAGTGCGTTGTGACACCATATGTAAGAAAGGCCTATGACAGTGTCAAAAATATTATACACCTTGCAGGGCTCTCACTTAAATTTTTTTCTCCGTTGTCAGCTGGGCAACCTTGGCAGCTTTTTAAGTTGCCAAATGACAGTTTAGGTGGTCATTTAAGATGGCTTGGATGACGCGTGCGATAATGTGCTCAGACGAAGTGGGTAGTTACCAGTCAGAATTATGCTCAATGAAGCATTCACATATTATATCTGCTTCAAATATAGTCACAAACTAAACATATTCACCAATCAAAACATGATATATACCACAATGACTTGCAGCAAAATTATAATACAGTATCTCAACTCTTTTTACACGTTGCAATGAATGCAATTTCTATTATTTCTTTCCACTTCCAAACAAAAATATGGTTGGATTATTCAGCGTATGATCAACCTTGGTGAGACCAAGCGTAGGCTTCGCGATCGCTTCGCACAACACCCCCACTCAGTTCGCAATAACCAACCTGATCTCCGGGTGGCTCAACACTTCAACTCCCTTTTTCATTCCGAACCCGACCTTTCTGTCCTGGGCCTCCTCCATGGCCAGAGTGAGGCCCACCGCATATTGGAGCAGCACCTCATATTTGCTTGGGTACTTTACACCCCAGCGGTATGAACGTTGACCTTCAATTTCAGGTAGTCCCTGCTTTCTCCTTCCCTTCCCAGCTCTCCCTCAGCCCACTGTCTCCGCCTCTTCCTTTCTTCTTCCCGCCCCGTCTGAAGAAGGGCCTCGACCCGAAATGTTGCCTATTTCCTTCGCTCCATAGATGCTGCCACACCCGCTGAGTTAAATGAACACAATTAAATTAAACTAAATGGTACTATTCTAAACCAAACTAAACTCAATTAAATTCAACTAATCTAAACTAAATTAAAAACTAAATCAAACTAAACTGAACTAACGCAAACTACATGAAACTAAATTAAATTAATCTAAATTAAATTAAACTGATTAAAACTAAAAATGATATTAAATATAATATAAGCTGAGCAAAGGTGCACTAAACAAAACTAAAGTCAAGTCAACCATCTTTCCCCCACCGGCCCCAAGCATCTCTCTTGCTGTACGGTTAGGGTCGCCAGCTGTCCCATATTAGCCGGGACATCCCGTATATTGGGCTAAATTAGTTTGTCCCGAACGGGACAGCCCTTGTCCCATATTTGACCGCTACTACTCGGGTCGAGGGGACTGTTGGGTTGGAGTGCCGCGTCCGGCCCCGCCAGGCCGTCCCGACGTAGTGCAGCCCATGGAGTGCAGCTGCAGCAGCAGCAGCAGCGCCTCGCGCGTGGTCCCATCGGTCAGCAGCCCGGCCAGCTGTCCGACCTTCGGACCTTTGCTGACCGCCGACACCACCACCACCCCTCCTTCTCACGGCCGATCATCGGTTCACGAGTTGGACGGGGCGCCGGACTTTGCGAGCGGCCCCCGGGCCAAAACTCCTCAGCTGGCCCGCCGGCTGGGCTTTGTGTGCAGTCCAGCACCCGGGCCCAACTCATCATTCACCCAGCCACGGCTGAGTCGGTCAACGAATTTTGACCTTATTTGTCCCTTATTTGGGTGTGAGAAAGTTGGCGACCCTGTGCGTGCTGCAGATTGTGTTACTGATGCATGGCGCAGCGTTGCAGACTCTACTCTCACCCCTCTAAAGTCGGCACGCTTTCAGCAACGGAAAAAAATATGCCCCACCACAAATAAACACAAAAACACGAAAAATAGCAGCAAGTTTGTGAAAATAGATGGAGGATTTATAAAGTCATTTATGCAACCATTTGGAGAGAGGGAGAGGGAGAGAGAGGGAGAGAGGAAGGGGGAGAGAAGGGGAGGGGAGAGAGGGAGAGAGGGAGAGAAGGAGGGGGAGAAGGGGGCGAGGTGGCGATTGGGAGTGAGGTGGAGAAAGGGAGTGAGGGGGAGAGAGAGAGGGGGAGAGAGGGGGAGGGAGAGAGGGGGTTATGGGGAGAGATGGGGGGTGAAGCAAACTAAATTAAACTAAGCTGAATTCAATTAAACACAATTAAATTAAACTAAATTGAATTGAATTGAATTGAATGCCTTTATTGTCATTCAGACCTTTCGGTCTGAACGAAATTTCGTGCCTGCAGTCATACATATATAAAAATAACAATACCATACAATAAACACAAAATTAACATCCACCACAGTGAGTTCACCAAACACCTCCTCACTGTGGTGGAAGGCAAAAGATACTATTCGAAACCAACCTAAATTAAATGAAAAACTAAATCATACTAAACTAAACTAAATTGAACTCAAGCAAACTACATGAAACTAAATTAAATTAATCTAAACTAAATTAAAGTAAACACAATTAAACTAAAATAATTAAAAATTAAATGATACTAAACTAATCGAAACAAAACCAACATCAATTAAACTATGCTAAACTAAACGTAGTCTAAACTACACTAAATTAAACTGATTAAAACTAAAAATTATATTAAATTAAACTAAACTGAATTAATCTCAAGTAAACTAAACTGAACTAAATTACACTTAATTAAACTTGACTAATTTAAATTAAACTAATCAGTGGGCAGTGGGTAATGCGCAGTGGACAGGTGCTATAGACCTGCACGGGAAGGTAGACGCTCCCGCCCCCACGAGTCTCGGGCAGATGGGGCTCATCAGCCTGGGAAGGCAGTCCATCTAGGAGAGGGAAAACTCTGATTTAAAACCTCCACTGCCTTGTGGCCATATCCAGTTGTGGAAAAGGCTCCTGGAGTAAACCTCAAAAAAATCCGGAGTCGGAGCCCCTGAGGCAGTTTATCGTTGTCTACAACCTCGCTCTGGCAACTCCTGCGACGGTGCTGGTGCGAAATGCAATGGCCCTGCTGTTCCTTTGGATCGATCAGCAATGTGGAGAGGGGGACGTGCTGCATGGGCAACAGCCTGTCCTCCATATGACATCGCCCAGGCTTGCATCCGACCACACATCACCTGCAAACTAGGATGCATCACCCATGGTCAGTCATGACCGAGGGGGGCCTACCTGTACACAAACACAGGGATGTAATGCTGAGGCTCTATAAGGCGCTGGTCAGGCTGCATTTGGAGTATTGTGAGCTGTTTTGGGCACCATATCTGAGGAACGATGTGCTGGCCTTCGAACTAAGCTTAGCTGAGCTAAGATGAACGGAACTAAACTAAAGTCAAGTCAACCATCTTCCCCTCCACCGGCCCCAAGCATCTCTCTTGCTGCATGGTTAGGGGTCGCCAGCTGTCCCGTATTAGCCGGGATATCCCGTATATTGGGCTAAATTAGTTTGTCCCGTACGGGACCGCCCTTGTCCCGTATTTGATCGCTACTACTCGGGTCGAGGGGACTGTTGGGTTGGAGCGCCGCGTCGGGCCCCGCCAGGCCGTCTGGACATAGTGCAGCCCATGGAGTGCAGCAGCAGCAGCGCCTTGCCCGTGGTCCCGTCTGTCGGTCAGCAGCCCGGCCAGCTGTCCGACCTTCAGACCTTCGCTGACCGCCGACACCACCACCACCCCTCCTTCTCACGGCCGATCATCGGTTCACGAGTTGGACGGGGCGCCAAACTTTGCGCACGGCCCCCGGGCCAAAACCCGGGGCCAAAACTCCTCAGCTGGCCCGCCGGCTGGGCTTTGCGTGCAGTCCAGCACCCGGGCCCAACTCATCATTCACCTAGCCACGGCCGAGTCGGTCAACGAATTGCCGTCGGGCATTTGTCCCGTATTTTGACCTTTTGTCTTTTATTTGGGAGTAAGAAACACTGTGCGCGCTGCAGATTGTGTTACTGATGCATGGCCCAACGTTGCAGGCTCTACTCTCGCCCCTCTAAAGTCCGCATTCTTCTGCAACGGAAAAAACTACGCCCCACTACAAATAAACACAAAAATTTGTGAAAAGACAAATCGATTCTGAATGATACCAAAACGCTGCCTGGAGATAGATATCAGGCCACAAAATAACCCCACCAGCAAATAGATGGAGGATTTATAAAGTAATTTATATAGCCATTTGGAGAGAGAGAGAGGGAGTGGGAGAGGGAGGTGGAGGAAGAGGGGATGGAGAGAGGAGGAGAGAGGGAGTGAGAGAGGGAGAGAGAGAGGAAGAGGGGATGGAGAGAGAGGGAGTGAGGGAGGGAGAAAGGGGGAGAGAGAGAGAGAGAGGGGATGGAGAGAGGGGGAGAGAGAGGAGAGTGGGCAGAAGCATGGCAGATGCAGTTTAATGTGGATAGATTTGAGTTTATCCACTTTGGTGGCAAGGACAGGGTTGATTATTATCTGAATGGTGTCAGATTAGGAGAAGGGGAGATGCAACGAGACCTGGGTGTCCTTGTACATCAGTACAAGGACACTGAAAGCAAACATGCAGGTACAGCAGCAGTGAAGATAGTTAATGGCATGTTGGCCTTCATTGCGAAAGGATTTGAGTTTAGGAGCAAGGAGGTGCTGCTGCAGTATTGTGTGCAGTTTTGGTCTCCTAATTTGAGGAAGGACATTCTTGCTATTGAGGGAATGCAGCGTAAATTCACCAGGTTAATTCCCGGGATGGCGGGACTGACATATGATGAAAGAACGGAGCGACTGGGCTTGTACACTCTGGAATTTAGAAGGTGAGAGGGGATCTTATAGAAACATATAAAATATTAAAGGATCAGACAGTCTAAATGCTGGAAAAATGTTCCCCAGTTGGGGGGGGGGGGGGGGGGGCAGAACCAGGGATCACACAGTTTAAGAATAAGGGGTTGGCCATTTAGGACTGTGATGAGGAAAAACGTTTTCACCCAGAGAGTTGTGAATCTGTGGAATTCTCTGCCACAGAAGGCAGTGTGGGCCAATTCACTGGATGTTTTCAAGCGAGAGTTAGATTTAGCTCTTAGGGCTAGAGGAATCAAGGGATATGGGGAGAAAAAGCAGGAACAGGGTACTGATTGTGGATGATCAGCCATGATCACATTGAATGGAGGAGCTGGCTCGAAGGGCCGAATGGCCGAATGGCCTACTCGTGCACCAATGTTTCTATGTGTGGGGTGGTGCGATGTTCTGGGCTGCGTCCACAACTCTTGTGGGTCTTGGACGGAGCCGTTCCCAAACCGTGCCGTGATGCGTCCCCGTTAAGATACTTTTTAACTACGCCCCATCTGTATAAAGTTCACTCCCTTATCAGCTGAGTCATTAGTTTCTTTGAGGTGAGTGACTCATTGGTCCCCCCTGCCCCCCTCTCTGTCTTCTTAAATATAGCGGAGTCAGGGGATATGGGGAGAAGGCAGGAATGGGGTACTGATTGGGGATGATCAGCCATGATCACATTGAATGGCGGTGCTGGCTCGAAGGGCCATATGGCCTACTCCTGCATCTATTGTCTACTTTTTATTGTCCAGAGAGGTGGGCGTATGAAATGAGCTGCCAGAGGAGGTAGTTGAGGCTGGGACTATCCCAGCGTTTACGAAACAGTTGGACAGGTAAATGGATAGGACGGGTTTGGAGGGATATGGACCAAACACGGGCAGGGGGGACTAGTGAATTCCACAAACTCACAACTCTCTGGGTGAAAAAATCTCCATTCTAAATGGCGTTTGTGTGAAAAAGATGACCCTCAGTTTCCTATTATGTCAGGCAGCATCTCTGTAGAGAAGGAATGGGTGACGTTTTGGGTCGAGACACTTTTTTAGTTTCGTTTAGTTTAGTTTACGGATACAGCGCGGAAACAATCTACAGAAGCCAATCAACCTACAAACCTGCACGTCTTTGGAGTGTAGGAGGAAACCGAAGATCTCAGAGAAAAACCCAAGCAGGTCACGGGGAGAACGTGCAAACTCCGTAGAGACAGCACCCGTAGTAGGGGTGGAACCCGGCGCTGTGAGGCGGCAACTCTACCGCTGCACCACCGTGCCGTCCTTCTTCAGACTGAGAGTCAGGGGAGAGCGAGACACAAAGATATGGAAGGGTAAGGTGTGAAAATGACAGATAAAAGCAGACAATGCTCAAGGAAATGTAGAACGGTTTATTGTTAGCTGGAGGGGAAGGTGACAACGAGGCAAAGAAACAGTAAAATGATTCAGGAGGAAGGTGAAACTAGTCGGAGAAGTAGGGTGGGGAAGAGAGAGAGAGAGAGAGAGCGAGAGAGAGAGAGCGAGAGAGCGAGAGAGCGAGAGAGCGAGAGAGAGCGAGAGAGAGCGAGAGAGAGAGCGAGAGAGAGAGCGAGAGAGAGAGAGAGAGCGAGAGAGAGAGCGAGAGAGAGAGAGAGAGAGAGAGAGAGAGAGAGAGAGAGAGAGAGAGAGAGAGAGAGAGGGAAAGCAAGGGTTACTTGAAATTAGAGAAG
Source organism: Raja brachyura (assembly GCA_963514005.1). The sequence goes on along the minus strand of OY740822.1, from coordinate 2,518,576 downwards.
TCAATATTCATACCGCTGGAGTGAGTTGTCCAAGCGTAATATGAGATGCTGTTCCTCCAATTTGCACTGGGTTCAGATTCAGATTCAATTTTAATAGTCATTGTCAGTGTACAGTACAGAGACAACAAAATGCATGTGCCGCACTCTTACAATGGAGGCCCAGGACAGAAAGGTCAGTGTGGGAAAGGGAGGGGGAGTTAAAGTGTTTGGCAACTGGGACATCAGTTTAGGCTAGTGTAATCCAACCCGAAACATCACCCGTCCTTTTTTCTCCAGAGGCGCTGTCTGACACGCAGAGTTATTCCAGCAGTTTGTGTCTTTTTTTCTCCGGTCATCCAAGATAGCGCCATGGCTCAGCGGTAGAGCTGCTGGCTCACTACGCTGGAGACCCGGGTTTGATCCTGACCACGGGCGCTGTCTGTACGGAGTTTGTACATTTTCCTTGTGTGACCAGCGTGGGTTTTCTTCTGGTGCTCTGGTTTTCTCCCACACTCCAAAGATGTACCGGTTTGTAGGTTCTTTCGCTCCTGTAAAAATGTCCCTAGTGTGCGTAGGATAGAGCTAGTGTACGGGGTGATCGCTGGTCGGCGCGGACCCAAAATTAAACTGCTCATGTTCTCCAGGAATGCTGCCTGACCCGATGTATTATAGTTTAGTTTAGAGATACGGCGTGGAAACAGGGTCATCCGCCCACTGAGTCAATAGACAATAGCTGCAGGAGTAGGCCATTCGGCCCTTTGAGCCAGCACCACCATTCAATGTGATCCTGGCTGATCATCCACAATCAGTACCCGGTTCCTGCCTTCATCCCATAACCCCTTGACTCTGCTATCTTTTTTTTTTGAACTCCACATTTATTGACATAACAAAATACACATACAGGCAAAACAAAAAGACACACAAAAGACAATCACAAAATTACAAAATACAAATCACCTAACCTCTATTTGCATCATATCGGATCCTCTTAACATTCTATCATAGAAGCATCTTATTCACAGGCACCATAGCAAGCTCGTCCATTCATATCCTTAATCAATCTTGGCATTTGTAATAGTACCGGTTTCCATATATTAAAGGCATCAGTCCTCAACTGGAGTTTAGCAGTTATACTTTCCATCATGTATACATTTTTCAATCTTTCCCTTAAAATTGAATAAAAATTGAATAAAAAACGGGGTGAATTAAAGTCACTCACCAGAGGAGAACGGGTGAGAACGGCACCGGCTGCTTTAAAAAGGTGCGTGACGTCATCAGGCGCGCGACTATATCAACGGTATGTCGATGCAGCGTACTGCCCCCAAAGAGAAAAAATCAGCACCGAAAAGGGAAGTAGGCCCGATTGGAGCCTCGGGCTCGAGTTTGACAGCTTCCCAGGAAGACATCTCAAGGAGGAAATCTGAGATGGAAGATCTTAAAACCGCTGTTTCTGCAGAAATAAAAACTATTATGGGTGAGCTGAAAAAAATGAAAAAGGAGTATAAAGAAGATTTAAAGATCCTTAGAGCAGATATCCAACTGTTTAAAGAACAAGTGAAAAATGAATTAAAAAAAGAAGTTATAGTCACATTAAAGACTATGCTCGATGATTGGAAAACAAAGGCGGATGCAGCTCTGCAGCAACAGATGGATGATGTAAATCTTAAAGTTGGTGAGATGGAGTCAGCGGTTGATATCAAGCTAGAGCCTATTTTAAGGTCAATTGATCAACAACACGAGGCAATAAAGGAACTGACCAGCATTGCCGATACAAGTGCTAAGGCAAAATGAGAAACTTCTCTCCGAGAACAAACGTTTATCAGAATTATTAAACAAAATAACTGAGAAATGTATTGACTTGGAGGGACGTCAAAGGCACCAGAACTTGCATATTGTTGGTGTGCGTGAAGGTAGAGAGGGAGATCAAGACCCTCGAGAATTTGCTGCAAAACTCTTTTAAAAAGTTTTGAATTTGGATCAAGAACCCCTGCTTGGTCGCGCACACAGGGCATTGAGACGACTCCCAAAGAGGGGCTCACCCCCAAGACAATTGATTGTGAAAGTGGTTTATGATCACGTCTTGGAAGATATGATGAAGATAATAATTCGTAACAAAAATCTTAACTACGATGGAGATAAGATCAGCATATTCAGAGATTACCCTGCGGAAGTTGCCAAGAGAAGAGCTCTATTTGCAGAAACAAGAGGCATTCTTAAGAATATAAAGAATATGAGATATGGCTTGATGTATCCCGCAACACTGAGAGTAACCTATGATAACAAAGAGCATCACTTCATCAAGCATACAGAAGCACTTGAATTTGCTCGGAACATCGAGAAGAAAGTGGAAGAGGAAGAAGAAGATGAGGATGAAGAACCGTGAACTTTAACTATATTTAACATCCGCCTGATGGTACTGATTATCCATAGAGAAGGAGGAAGAATAATGGACTTTTAAATTCACTGGTTAAGGATGGTTTGAAGGATTACTAATAAAAAAATTAACATATAATAGAAATAGCTTAGTATTAACTATCACTTAAAATTGTACGCTATTCCTCCTAAAATAGTGTTATGATATTAATAAAAATCGACAGTAGTAGTCATAATTATCAGGCATTTAAATTTAACGACCCACCCCCATATAAATAGTCCTTAAGGCAAATATGGAGCTGGAACCATTAACATCTTTTTTTTTTAACAATGGAAGTCGGTAGATTAATAGCCATGCTAGTGTGGCTTACACTAACTACACTAAACATAGCTGTAGTCACCCTTTTCTTTCTGCACATCACTAACACCATTAACATTTTTTTTTAAAATTTTGTTTCTTATATTTTATATAGTGTACTATATTATTTTAGTTATGATTGGTATTATACAGTTGGTTTGAAGAGGTATGTATGTAAAATAAAGTTACAAGTATTAAAATTCATCGATCTGAAGCATGGGTATGAGGTTGGGATGGATATGCTGAGACATCTACTCCATTATAATCCACCTTAATAACAAAATGCAAGACATTAATACGAAAACTGGGGGTGATGGAATCACCTTCTGCAGTTGGAATGTAAAGGGAATTAATGAACCAATTAAAAGAGGTAAGGTTTTATCTCATTTAAATAGACTTAAAACAGACATAGTCTTCCTTCAAGAGACACCTTAAAAAGGATGCGCAACATAGACTAACAGCAAAATGGATTTCTAAAGTGTATCATTCTTCATTTACACATAAGTCTAGAGGGGTTGCAATACTTATTCGTAAAGACATACCATTTAAACATAGCTCAATAATAGAAGATACTGAGGGTAGATACATAATAATTACGGGTGAATTATATTCAAAGAAAGTCGTTCTTATGAACATATATGGACATAACTTTGATAATCCGCTGTTTTTTAAGAAAATATTTAATACTATTCCTATATCTACACAACATAATCTAATAATTGGGGGTGATTTAAACTGTACTTTGGATAATTATCTAGATAGATCATCAACTAAAAGGAAAGCTATATATAAATCAAGCGAATTCATAAATTATTTTATTAATACTGCAAATATCTGGATAATCTTTCTTTTAGGTTACCAATTAGGAATAACCCACTGTTTAAACCCTCAATCTTAGATGCGGGGTTTAGACTGTGGGAGGATTCAGGAATTAAAAGGATAGGACACCTTTATAGAAATGGAAAATTTTTATTATTTGAAGAGTTACAAGATATTTTTGGATTACCTTCACAACACCATTTTAGGTATTTACAAATTAGAGATTTTATTAAATGTAACACACAAGACTATAAAAAAAAAGAACCAGGCTTATTAGATGAGCTGTTTAATTTACATCCAAATACGGATAAGCTTATAGCTTATATATACAATATTATTTTAGATAAAGAGAACCCAACAACTGAAACATATCGTCAAGCATGGGAAAATGAAATTGGATTACCTATAACAAAAGAAACTTGGGAAGAATGCTTACAAAGAATACATTGGTGTTCTTTGAATGCCAGACACACATTGATACAATTTAAAGTTATATATAGATTACACTACTCGAAAACCAAATTAAAAAGTATCTTTCCTAGTCTCTCCTCTATTTGTGATAAATGTAAGAATCTTGAAGCAAATTTAATACATAGTTTGGTAACGTGTCCACGGTTGAATTATTATTGGATTGAAATTTTTAAAGTTATTTCGGAAGTTCTTAAGGTTGAACTCGACCCAGACCCAAAATTAATAATATTTGGAATCCCGGAGCCAAATTTGGTACTCACAGTTAATCAAAGAAATTTTTTTGATTACTGTTTAATAATAGGGAAAAAAATGATACTTAAATTTTGGAAGGGAACATTATCCCCAACAATTAAAATGTGGAAAGCAGAGATGTTGGAGACGTTGAATTTGGAAAGAATTAGATTTGTCCTTTTGGACAGGTATAATTCTTTTGAATCGATATGGTCTCCATATATACAGTATTTAGAGAAGTAGCTATTCTTGGAATCACGGCTCGACGGACACCCTACGGATCCGATGCGAATAACTTACTTATATTTGATATTATTGTGCATTTATTAGAGATATTTCTGAATGAAATAGTATTTCATATAATGACTTTAGTTTTTGTTTATATATATGTAATATTTTTGTTTTTCAAATTTTCTTTTTTTTTTTTACGGTTGAAGTATGTGGGAAGAATTTTTTATTCCTTTTTATTTACTCTTTTTTCTTTTCTCTTTTATATATCTTTTTCTTTATTTCCAAAAAATAGAAGATATTAAGTATTGATATGTTATTTGTAGTAATATTGAATTAAGGTGTTAGTTTATAAAGTAAGCTATACATTGTAAACGGTTTACTTCAAATAAAAAAATATTACACAAAATGCATACACCAAAAAAAATATATAAATAAATAAATAAATAAATAAAAAATACTGCAAATGTTAAGGATGTCTGGAGAACTGATAATACCTCTGGTCGGGAATATTCATTTTATTCTCCTGTATTCGGAACCTATTCAAGGATAGATTATTTTTTAATAGACTCAAAGTTAATTCCATTTATGTATGACTCAAATTACCATAATATTATTATTTCGGATCATGCTCCATTAACATTTAAGATAAAATTAAAGGGTATAATTAATAAATACTCTCAATGGAGACTCAACCCTCAAATATTAAATGATAAGGCTTGTTATGATTATCTGGTAAAACAGATTAAATTGTTTTTTGAGACTAATGAAAAACCTGGAATTTCTTCATCACTTCTTTGGGACACATTTAAAGCCTTTATGCGTGGTGCTCTAATATCTGCGCAAGCACACCTTAATAAGGAAAATCGAAAGATTCAACAAACGTTGGAAAATGAAATAAAGCAATTAGATATTGAAAATGCAATATCTCCATCTAAGGTGCTATATAATAAAATTGCAATATTAAAATATAAGCTAAATAAAATATACTCAAATCATGTTATTAAACTTTTTCATCAGGCTAAACAAGTACATTTTGAATTCGGGGATAAACCACAAAAACTATTGTCACGCCAGCTTAGAAAATTAGATGAGGAAAAAATGATATATAAAATCAGATCTGAACAAGGAGAAATATTAACTTTACCAAAAGATATTAATTACAGATTTCTGTATTACTATCAAAAACTTTATTCAACTAAACTGACGGGACAACCGGATGGAATGGAAACATTCCTACATGAATGTCATATTAAAGGTTTAGATCAGGAAGGCAGAGACTTGTTAGATGCTGAAATATCAGTAAATGACATTGAGGAAATAATCAGATCATTGAAAAATGGAAGAGCTGCTGGCCCCGATGGCCTAAGTGTTGAATTTTATAAGAAGTTTCACGACTTGATTTCCCCACATTTACAAACAATATATAAATATGCTTATGAACAAGGAAAGTTATCAGAAACTCTAAATGAGTCTACAATCACACTCATTCCTAAAGTAGATAAGGATCTGGAAGATCCTGGGTCATATAGAGCAATTGCTCTTCTAAATACTGATCAAAAAATATTAACTAAAATTTTATCTCAAAGGTTAAGTTTAGTGATTAATAAATTAATACATCATGATCAAACAGGCTTTATTCCCAAACATTATTCCACTTATAAGTTGAGACGTCTATTCAATATCATATATTCAAAAATAATTAATGATATTGAATTAGCTGTCATTTCATTAGATGCGGAAAAAACATTCGACCAGGTTGAATTGCCTTACTTATTCAAGATAATACAGAAATTTCAACTGGGGGATAGATTTTGTAAATTGGTTAACATTTTCTACTCTAACCCAACAGCAAGAATACTAACAAATCAAATGTTAATCTCTTTAGGGGTTGTAGACAAGGATGCCCGTTATCACCCTTATTATTTGCTCTTGCAATCGAACCATTGGCCGAAAGGATTAGATCAGACCCAGAAATATATGGATACAATACCAATACCACAACGAATAAAATATCTTTATATGCAGATGATGTCTTAATATATATTACAAAACCGGAGATTAGTATTCCTAATCTACTTAATGTTATAACTAAGTTTGGTATATTTTCAGGATATAGAATTAATTGGAATAAAAGTGAAATTATGCCTATAACTGGAATAAAATCATATATATGACACCAATTCCCATTTAAAATAGTTACGGACAAAATTAAATATCTAGGAATTAATGTATCCAAATCTTATAATTTTTTATTCAAATCAAATTATCCTCAGTTATTGAATAAACTAAAAAAACCTCTATACTGGAAAAAACTATCAATGATTGGCAGAATAAATGCTATAAAAATGATTATTTTACCACAATTATTATATTTATTTCAAGCTATCCCTTTACACCTCCCAAAAACTTTTTTTTTTTTTTTTAATCGATTCTATTGTTAACAGCTTTATTTGGGATTATAAAAATCACAGAATAAGTAAAAAACATTGGGGGTTACACAAAAAGCTGGAGAAACTCAGCGGTGCAGCAGCATCTAAGGAGTAAAGGAGATAGGCGATGTTTCGGGTCGAGACCCTTCTTCAGACTGGTCAGGGATCAGGGAAACGAGACTTTAAAACATTTCTGTAAATCTAAGATAAATGGAGGATTAGCACTACCTATTTTTTAATATTATTTTTGGGTGGTTCAGATTAAGAATATGAATTTTTGGTTGGTAAAAATGGATCAGGAACCAGCTTGGCTAAAGATGGAAAAGGAAGACCGTTTACCGTTTGATACAAGTTTGATTCTTCTTGCTCCAAGGGAAGTACAAAAAAAAATTTCTGGGGAAAACCCTATAATTCATAGCAAAAGACATATTTGGAAACAAATAGTTAAGACTTTACATTTGGATAATATGTCGCTTTGTTTACCAATTATGAATAATCCTTTATTTAAACCTTCTATATTAGATAAGGGGTTTAGACACTGGAAAATGTAGGAATTATAAGGACAGAACACCTTTACAGGAAAGGAAAATTTCTCTCATTTCAAGAGTTAAAAGATATCTATGGATTGCACCCAAATAACTTGTTTAGGTATTTACAAATTAGAGACTATATCAAGTCAAATATGCAAGACTATAAGAAGAGAGAACCAGGATTACTGGATGAATTGCTTAACAAGCACCCAAATACAGAAAAACTAATAGCGTACATATATAATACTCTTTTGGATAAGGAAATCCCAACAACAGAATCATACCGACAGATATGGGAAAATGAAATAGGCCTATCTATAATGAAAGATACTTGGGAAGAAAATTTACAATGTATACACCGTTGCTCGTTAAATGCCAGACATACCCTGATACAATTTAAAGTATTACATAGATTACACTACTCAAAGACGAAATTAAATAGAATTTTTCCTAACATCTCTTCTATTTGCGATAAATGTCAGAATTCAGAAGCTAATTTAACGCATAGTTTTGTAACATGCATAAAACTTAATAGTTATTGGGCTGATATTTTTAGAATCATTTTTGAAGTTCTTAAAACTAAATTGGATCCTGACCCAAAGCTAATAATATTAGGAGTTCCTGATTCAAGCCTAACATTAACAGTAAGTCAAAGACATTTTCTTGATTACTGTTTGATAATTGGAAAAAAATTAATATTAAAATCTGGAAGGGAACATTATCCCCCACAATTAAAATGTGGACAGTGGAAATGTCTGAGACATTGCATTTGGAGAGAATTAGGTTTGTCCTAATGGACAAATATGAACTTTTTGAACAAATATGGTCTCCATTCACTGACTATTTAAAGGGGTAGCTGAGCTCAGCATTGTAACTCAATAAGTACCCAGGTGTAAGATTAGATGAAAAGATCTATTCTGGGATTTGTATACACGTCTCTATAGATATTGTTATGTGAAATTGTTCCATTCATTGTTAAGATGTATACATCATTTTTTAAATTATATAATAATTGTTTTTTTGTTTTTTTTTAATTTCCCCCTTATATAATCCTAATCATTATTATTTAATCACTATCTTTATTGATTATAGATCTATTCTTTTACTTCTTTACTTTCCAAAAAAAACAGAAGCATACATAAATAATTTCATAATATTTGTATAATTTTTGAAACAAGTTAAATGTGTATTTGAAGAACTGTTATATTGTTGGCAATATGCATTGCTTCTAATAAAAATATATTTTTTAAAAAGGAAATTCAAGCCAGAGTTGCTAACAGTGCAGTCAGCGGCTCCCAGCCTGTGGGAATGCCGTTGGAACGGCAAGGAAGTAACGCTAGAGTCATTGACAGTGGGGTCAGTAGCTCACAGACATTGGTCCACAGGCAAGGAATTAAATGGGACTCATTCAGCCCTATTTGGACTCAGGTGAGTCGGGCTACAAAGGGTTTCTCTGAATAATAAAATGTATGTATGTTATACTGTTTTTCTTAAAGTTAAAAGCTAAAGGCAAAGTTAAAGTCATAAAAAGTTATTGTTATATGTCTCTGACAATGTAATCCTTGTTGTTTAGCACAAGTTGCTGTGAATTGTTTTAACCCTTCACAGCTAAAGCTGTCCACTAAAAATGTTGATTTAGTGAGCTTACACTGTAATAGTGCGGGCCTATGGGACAGGCCGCGCCAGCAGCGCCTGACAAGGCTGCTTCATGTATGAAAGTGCCGGCCTACGGGAGAGCCGTGCTAGCAGCACCTGGTACAGGGCTGTTTCATGTCAAAAAGCGCCGGCCTTTACGAAAGGCGGCGCCAGCAACGCCTGGGACAGGGTTGCTCAAGTTCACACATAATCTGCTCTGCCCATGGGGTCGGGAGATGATTCTCCACCGGGGCTGGATAGCAAGGCCCACGGAGTCAGGGGATGAATTCCTCACTGGGGCTGGATAGTGTGTTTGAAATGATTATCCCAAATACAGCAACTTTTGCATACAGTGCTACAGCAGGGCACACGCAAACAAGAGGAGTGTCAGCGCCATCGTGCACAAAAAAGGTGCCAGCAGTATCTAGTAGAGAACTGTTTGTTAGTACCTTCATACACTTCGGACACCGACTCTGATGGTAGGGTGAGACAGTAGTTCCACCTCTGCAGGCCACACCAGCAGCTCCAGTTACAGAGCTGCTACAGGTCTCCCTCTTGGAGGCAGAGACCAAGACGGGTCAGTATCCTGCTGACACTGAGTCTCAGAGTATGGCCATGGGGCATACCCCAAGGGATGAAGGGCACGTGTCAGAGGTACCTTTTTCCTGACAACAAAGTTGCCATCCCAGCAGAATATTCTATTTGGGTTAGGTCCAATGCGTTCTTATCAATATTGGTATCCTGCGGCCTGCGGCAGCGCCTGTTTAGGGCTGCCTACCAATCACCCTCTCTGAGGAGGGAAGAGTAAACGGTCAAGATATAACTTACTCCAGGCTCTAAAGAAGTCAATAGAACATACTAAAGTACATATGTGCCGGCAGTGAACAGCGCCAACAGGGGGATGTGAGAGCCAGCCGCTTAATCTGTTATTCAGGTAGGCCTATTCAACAGGGGAAGAAACCTGGCAGACAAATCAATTAGGCCTTCAGCGGGCAAAAGTTATCGTTTCAGAACGCACCCCAGGCGCTCATGGGCAGTAAGTGGTTCACTGGAGCTGGGGGTAGCATGATAGCTCAGAAATTCCATGCACCTTACCAATCCTACTCAAAAAAATGGGTCTAGCACTTCCAAAGTATGGGTAGTGCACCTTTCACAAGTTGTAATATTTACATTTGTTTTGTACAACACACCAAGGGTAAAAATATCTGGTTGAGGCACAGTCGTAGCATTCCAAGCAAGTTTGGATTATGGCCAGGGTTAGTTTTTAAAAGTTAAGGTTCGGAAATTGGGCAAAAGTTCTCATGCAAACCACCCATGGAATAGGCAGGAGTGGCATGTTATTATGAAGAATGGAGAGTGTCGGGCATATGCACATTCCGAATATGAAAACTTATTTTTCCTAACAACAGATTCATAAGGGTCTAAGATCCATGCTATGCAAATCCCATTACAGGGGTTATCAAAGACAATATAACTGTCTAATAACAGTAAAGCTTTGTGTAATGGGATAAACTGTTCATTGGTCATTGGGATTTACCTTTAATTATTATTAGCCTTGACTCCAGCCTGTGGCAAGAGATTGGAATTAATAGCAATCTGTTATAAAACTGAGTTTTATTGTTATCAGGAGTAATTGGCAATATAGCAGCTGTGTTTCAGATTGAGTAGTAGCAACCTCTCAAAGGACAATTAGACCATTGTTAACAACCTTATGCTATTGTCAGTGGACGCTACCTCAGTCACAATGATGAAAAAACAGTATTCAGCATTGCTGAACATGACAATAAACTCATTTGAACTTTAACTTGAAAATCGCTACAGTCGTGTGGTCGGTCGAATTCAGTTATTACAAACTGATGCTTAGGACTCTAAGATGAGAAGTTCCGAATACCATCTCTAGTTGGAGGTATTGGAGATTTGCATGAGTTACCAATTCTTCAATTGTTGGTATCAACTAATATATACACTAGATGCACCCCATGGGTAAGGGGCTAATGAGCGAATATACATATTCTACATGCTCAAAATTCAAGTTGCTGCTCTATGATGGTGACATATGATTAGTCACATGGCAATCAAGTAAGTATCCTGTAATAATTACCTAATATCCTTTGCCACTGGTGTATCATCCAGTTCAGATCGATGACAACACAGAATAGGTATTGGATCTCAAAGTATTATGAAAGTATGGTTCAATGCTACATAGAATGTTGGTGCATGTTTATTCACTGATTGCAAAAAATATGTGGCACAACAGTGCGGATAAAAAACATTCTCGCTACAAAAGGAGGAATGTTCTTTTATGTTTTCCTCCATTTTTTGCCCCATTAGCTGGGTTTTAAAGCAGTCAGCAAGACCTTGCTTGGGTTTGTACTGTCGAACTGGCTAAGCAGCCATGTTGCCTGCTTCATCAGGCATTATGGCACAACGGTATACGGTTATTCCAAAAAACAAGAATTTGCTGGTTCAAACTGTGGTTCAGGAGACCGACCTTTGCACAGTAAAACAATTATTGACTTACACAATTTGAATGGATTGACTTATGTCTCAGGTTGTCACATCAAGCCATGAATGTGCTCACTGCAGAGTGCAGGGATAGCACCCAAAAAAGCAGTACATTCCTATTGAGGGGATCAGAAGTGATTTGTTTAAATGTTAATGTTACATTTAATACGGTACAGATTACTGACATTTTCCAGTTCATTCTTAAATGGTATTTGACAATAATTCAGTTATAGAGACACTACAGCTGCAACAAAAGGGAACTACTTTGACGGGTTCAACCCGCATATCGAGTTGTTAAAAAGATCTTGACACAAGTTCTCCCACTACAAGATTATGCAGTTGGTTATTGAAAGTGTGTGAACATTACTTCACCAAGGGGTTCCAGCTACACCCTTAGTTATGACACTAATATCAGCACAACGACGGCAAACAATGCAAACGTTGTGGCTAGATAGGATGGAATTGGCTGCAGGTGCCAGGTTCTGGGTTATACAGGTATTAACACTGACGATTGTATATCTCATTCCACCAGGTCAGCATCAACGTCAGCGGCCAGGGCAATGCCCATCGACCATATTCTCGCGACCGCAGGATGGTCAACTAAATTGTTTTAAAAAAATTTCCATAGGCCGATTACTGACCCGGGGTTTTGCCCATTCTGTTTCCGTCCACTTTCGCCTCCCCTGCGGTACAGGGGTTGCTATTGATTTCTTTATTGACATAAACCATTAATACATGTGAATCAATATCATGCTAATGCATTTTGATTATTCACTCATCCCGAGTCAATCAATGCAGTGAGATGCCGAGATTTCGATCTGCGGCATGAAATCACAAAGCTTTGAAGTCTTCACAGAATCACTCGCGTTACACCGAAGTAAAATAGTAAGATTAAACGAGAACTTACCAGTTTGAAGTTTGATCTTGATTTTATGAGGAGTTACGTTGGTGATTACGTGCCCGCCACACCCAACCCTCTTTCATAACGATCATCTGGTAGTTTTCGAATCACGCATCTTACTATGTCACTACGGTGTTTAATATTTGTGATTTCATACCGCTGCTTTGAAGATTGACACGCATGCGGCCTAGACGGGGTTCTTCACGTAATCACCAACGTAACTCCTCATAAAATCAAGATCAAACTTCAAACTGGTAAGTTCTCGTTTAATCGTACTATTTTATACACCTCTATAAGATGTCTAATCTTATCCTCCTGCACTCCAAGGAATAGAGTCCCAGCCTGCTCAACCTCTCCCTGTAGCTCAGGCTCTCGAATCCTGGCAAGATCATCATAAATCTTCTCTGCGCCCTTGCCGGAGAAGCAATTGTTTTCCAGGTCATATCTCCGGTCTCTCTGCGGCCTAACATCTTGGATGTGTCGGCCTCGCTCGGGACTGACCTCAAGCCCCACTGCGAGGCGTGGACTCACCATCGGAGCCTGTGATCCCTTACCTACGGACTTTACCATCGAGAGCTCGCAGTCTCGAGAGAGAGAGAGAGAGACCGTGGATGTCGGGAGCTCCAACAACGCAGAAGGTTCGACCAGCCCCGACCCGGAGTCTGATCGCTCGGCGCGGGGGAGGTGAGATCGCGCCCCCCCCCCCCCCCCGATACAGGAGCTAGATCACCCCGACGTGGAGGGCCCGGACGCCGCCGGCTACGGGAGCCAAGATCGTCCCATCAATGGAGGGCTCGAGGCCCCCGACTGCAGGAGAACAAAGAAGGGAAGATGAACTTTTTTTTCGCCTTCCATCACAGCGAGGAATGTGGAGGAGTCACTGTGGTGGATGTTTATGTTAAAATGTATTTTGTGTGTTCTTTTGCTTTTTATTTGTGTGACTGACTTGGCAAATGAAATTCCTCGTATGTTACAAAACATACTTGGCTAATAAAGTATGATTATATCATTAATATTATTTCCAGCTTGACAACATCTTTCCTACAACCAAAGCTGAACACAATACTCTAAATGCGGCCTCACTACCGTCTTGTACAACTGTAACCTGACCTCCCAACTTCTATAATCAATACCCTGGCTGATGAAGGCCAATGTGCCAAAATCCTTCTGGACCACCTTATTTACCTGTGACACTGCCTGCCACCTTCAAGGGACCAATCACCTGCGCTCCTAGACCCCTCTGTTCTACTCAGGTGGGAGTTCCTCCTGCCACGGGTACCATGTAATCCCTTGCTACCTGCTCCGTGGTCGGATAGTTGGCGACTAAACTGTCTCTTCCAGCGGCGGAAGTCCAGAGATGTGTTGTGCGTCCGTCACCGTTCCCGTCAGAAACCAACACCACTGCGTCGCTAATGTTTTCAACGATGATGAATGAAAGGATGACAACACTCCCCAGAGCCGACCATTCACCGTGTAGGCCAGGGATTGGCAACCTTGTTCTGCAGAGGGGCCGGGACGCGTGTCTGTGAGCAGATGGCGAGCCACATCTATCACTTGTACATGTGGATCCCGCCCCGGATGGCAGGCATCAAATCACGTGTTCACATCAGGTGGGCAAATAATGCTGGAGAAACTCAGCAGGTGAGGCAGCCTCATGCAATCCTTGCATGTCTGACCCACTGAGTTTCTCCAGCATTTTTGTCGACCTTCGATTTTTCCAGCATCTGCAATTCTTTCTTAAGAAGGTGCGCGGCCGTGTGGTACAGCCAGAGCTCGGCCGGCTGCTGCTCGGGGCGCCCGGCCACACTCGCCGCCCGACGGGCCGGATAATTACGAGGCAACAGCCCCTCAATGATAATATCCTAATTAATAATGGAATAGTTTATGTATTTTATTAAGTAAAGATTAATTTGAGTAAATGAAAGCTTTGACATTTGGGTTCTGTAGAAGGGCTGGATAATCAGAAAATTGGAGGCCAGCATTCAAACTGCATCCAAGCTGCTTCTTGTTGTGCCCAAGCAAAAGATATTGACAATGGCGAGAGGGGATGTATTTCTTGAGAAGGTTCAGGCTTCTGTAAACACAAGCCTTGGGAAAGGACGAGCTTCTTGAGAAATTGGTATTCTCTACTGGCAGAAACTTCTGTGGGTAATTGATAAGGATCCTTACATTGTTTAAGAAGGCACTGCAGATGATAGACCTTTGACTAAAGGGCCTGTCCCACCAGCATGCGACTCCATGCGGTGAGCGTGACCTAACGAGGTCGCTTGAGCCGTCCGGCCTCACGGGGCCGGTCTCACTTCGATCACCGGAGCCGTATGGACTTTTGCGGAGCTGGTCCCGACATCGCGCGGGGCTCCGAAAAACTGACCGTGTTCAAAAATTCCATGCGACAACGGCCTGTCGGCCCGCAGCCACCTCGACGTCGTGCCTCCATGACCCTCTCTATATGTGCCTCCGTTTCCCTCTCCATATGTGCTTCCGTGACCCTCTCTATATGTGCCTCCGTGGCCCTCTCTATATGTGGCTCTGTGGCCCTCTCTCTCTGTGCCTCCATGTCCCTTTCTGTGTGTCCCTGTCTGTCCTTGCGAACTTACCGTGGACTTCGCTTCAACTTCGCGCCACTCACCCGACCTCCGCGCGGCCCCCGCTGCTGGTTTGGTTGCGCTCGCCTCATGCAGGCGCATGCTGGTGGGACCAGCCCTGTACGGGGATCACCCGACCACCGCGCGCCCCCCGCTTCCAGTTTGGTTGCGCTCACCGCATGGAGTCGCATGCTGGTGGGACAAGCCCTTAACTTCCTGTTCTTTGGGGGTTTTGTGACTAAAGTTTGTGATCGATATTAGCATAGCATGAGAAGTATTGTATTAGTGACACACATGCTTTGAATGGGTAGCGCTGTGATTGATAATGTTAAACGTCATTGCTGCAATATATTGTGTATATATATGAACATGTGACTATGTTTCTGAAATACTATAAAAAGATGCTGTATGTCTTCATTCATTAGAGTGGTGGCCTGGGAAGATGTTAAGTATCTGCTGTATGCTTGACTTTGTATCTCCTAGCACTCTCTAGCTAAATGATTATTAAAACTTGTATTGGTTTTACCTAACTTATTGTAAGTTGTCTGTTTTAAGAAAATGAACCTTAACATCAACGGCAACAATGACTATTGTGTTCGAGTGCTAAACCTGCATGTATATCTTACCTAAAATGCCTGAATAAATAAATCATTTATTCGCGACGTTTGTGCCTCTACAGGGGGAAAATAACCGGCCTGCAGGCCGGATGATTTCGGGTTACGGGCCGTATTTGGCCCGGGGGGCGTAGGTTGCCGACCCCTGGCTTAGGCCCTGCCCTGATTTGACTTTCCAAAACTGCAACACCTCACACTTATCTGTATTAAACTCCATCAACCATTTCTCAGACAATCTCCACAACCGATCAAGAAACTGCTGGAATTTTTGATAACCATCAGGGCCGGATTTACGTACAGGCTTCATAGGATTAAGCCTAGGGCCTCGAGATCTAGGAGGGCCTCGCAGAGCCGGATTTACCACTAGGCTTCATAGGCTGAAACCTAGGGCGGCCTCCAGCCAAGGCAGGACACCTGCCGTTCAACTCTGGGTGGGCCCCCTTCTCTATCACTCTCCGTCTCCACCCGTCAGGCTCCGCTCTGCGCTCGCTCCTCATCCACCGGCATGGCAGGCCGCCTTGCACATGCACACTGCTAAGTCCTGCACATCCTCCCCCAGCACATGTGCACAACCACGGCCAGCACATTATCGGCCGCCCTATGTATGCACACTGCCACGGCAACTGGTCGGCGCCGGGCACTTTCTCCCTCGCTTTGAATTGTGGAAGATCTGGCCGCCATTTCTGTCCAGTCGCTGCCTCACCGCGCCCGCTGAAAACCAACGCAGAATCATTCCCTGACGCTGGAGCTGAAGTAACTCCCTGGAGTAACTCTTGCTTCTGGTTTCCTGGTCCTCCAAAAATATTCTAAATGGAATTTAAACTGGAGGTGGTGGAGGGCTGAACAATAACAGCCTATTGCATTTTATCTGTTTATTTATTGTGTATATATATATATATATATATATACATATAGTCTGTAAATTGGCTATTGCATGTTCACCAATCAGAATGCTTAGTAATTATAACTCAGCCTAATTATATGATTCATAGTGATAGAACTCACCTGCTGCCTGGCAGTAACTGCAGTAGACGGAATGTGTGATAAGTAGTTTATTGGCCAAGTATTCACATACAAGGAATTTGCCTTGGTGCTCCGCCCACAAGTAACAACATGACATACAGTGACCGTTACGAATGACTCAGAAAACACTAAACATTAATAATAATAAAACATTAATGATAAAACACCATTGATCAAGCACGTGAACCAACAAAATACCAGATCAAAGGGAGGGTACAGATTTTTGTCTGTTGAGTAGAGCAACTACTCGTGGATAAAAACTGTTTTTATGTCTGGCTGTGGCAGCTTTGACAGTCCGGAGTCGCCTTCCAGAGGGAAGTGATTCAAAGAGTTTGTGGCCAGGGTGAGAGGGGTCAGAGATGATCTTGCCCGCTCGCTTCTTGGCCCTTGCAGTGTAGGGAGGGGATGGAGGGAAGGTTGCAGCCAATAATCTTCTCTGCTGATCGGATGATTCGCTGCAGCCTCCAGGTGTCGTGCTTGGTGGCTGAGCCAAACCAGACCATGATGGAGAAGGTGAGGACAGACTCTCCGATGCCGTGTAGAATTGGACCATCATTGCCTGTGGCAGATTGTGTTTCCTCAGCTGCCGCAGGAAGTACATCATCCGTTGTGCCTTTTTGACTGTGGAGTCGATGGTAGCCCCCAACTTAAGGTCCTTGGAGATGATGGTTCCCAGGAACTTAAAATACTCCACAGATGTGATTGTGGTGTTGTTGATGGTGAGTGGGGTGAGGGGAGGGGGAGCTCTCCTAAAGTCTACAATCAATTCTACTGTCTTAAGAGCATTGAGCTCTAGGTTGTTGCTTCGTCGCCAGGTCGCCAGCTGTGACACTTCCTGTCTGTAGGCAGATTCCTCCCCATCCTGGATCAGTCCAATCAGGGTTGTGACGTCCGCAAACTTGAGAAGCTTGACATAGGTGCCTGTGGAGATGCAGTCGTTGATGTAGAGAGAGTAGAGGAGAGGAGAGAGTACGCAGCCTTGCGGTGCTCCTGTGCTGAGTGTTTGAGGGTCCGTGATGTGCTTTCCTAGCCTTACATGCTGCTTCCTGTCTGTCAGGAAGCTGGTGATCCAATGACAGAGGGGTTCAGGCGCAGTCAACTTGGAAAGTTTGGAGTGTAGTAGCTCTGGCACAATGGTGTTGAATGCAGAGCTAAAATCAACAAACAGGATCCTCGCATAGGTCCCCTGGCGGTCTAGGTGCTGTAGGATGAAGTGCAGGCCCAAGTTGACTGCATCATCCACAGATCTATTGGCCTGATATGCAAACTGCAGAGGGTCCAGCAGGGAGTTTGTGATATTTTTCAGCTTTACCAGCACTGCATACTGCATATGTAATGTACTGCACATGTAACGATGAACTAGACAATAAAGATGCTTATGCTTCAACCTGTGTGAGACTAGGTATTAACATGATGTCAGAAAATCGGGTCTAGCCCACGTCTGTTTATCACGATTTATTTTGTTTATCAGTTATTATTTGTGTGATTTTGACGACATGGCTAACTCTTGTCGAAAGCCAAGCCCGCTCGTGTTTGATTCTGATATAGCCGAGTGCTGGCGAATGTTTGAGCGAGACTATGCTCACAATATCCGAATCGTTCACCGAAACGACCATGATGATCTAAAGGCATCACTCCTGTTGAATCTAGCGGGTCCGGAAGCTATGATCCGCGCTGACTCCTTTGAATTCGCACCTGCATACCTCGACGCGAACGGTCTGGTAGTGGTGCCAGCTGAGACTATCGACAACCCAGCGGTTCTGTTGAGAAAGTTTAGAGAACTGTGTGACCTGCCATCGAATCGCATACTTGAGAGAACAAGATGTTTTGCCCGACAGCAACAGGCTGGCGAGCCTGTGGAAGGATTTATCAGCGACCTAAGATAAATCACCTTCGGTGAGTTGACAAATGAGCTTGCGTGAGATAAAATTGTGGGAGGGATGAACGACTGCAAGCTAAGAGCTGAACTGACTTTAGAGCAAGCCATTCATGCATGTCGAATGGCAGAAACTGTAGCCCCACTCGCTGATTTTGACGCCACCAGTCCTCAACAGCAACATAATGTAAATGTAGCTAACTATTCTCTGCAAAAAATTTTTAATGCATCCCGCAAAGGTCCAAATATGCCTGCCACGAGATGCCCAAACTGCAACTATTTCCTCTCTAGGGGGCGCAAATTCTGCATTTCCCATGTGCAAGAAACTCAACCACTTTGCTTATTGTTGTTCGTCGCGTGGAAGCACCGCTTCAAGGACAGTCTGCACCTGATTCAACAAGATCCATCTGATTCTGAATCCCAAGAACATAGAAACATAGAAACATAGAAAATAGGTGCAGGAGTAGGCCATTCGGCCCTTCGAGCCTGCACCGCCATTCAATGTGATCATGGCTGATCATCCAACTCAGTATCCCGTACCTGCCTTCTCTCCATACCCCCTGATCCCTTTAGCCACAAGTGCCACATCTAACGCCCTCTTAAATATAGCCAATGAACTGGCCTCAACTACCTTCTGTGGCAGAGAATTCCAGAGACTCACCACTCTCTGTGTAAAGAATGTTTTCCTCATTTCGGTCCTAAAGGAATTCCCCCTTATCCTTAGACTGTGACCCCTTGTTCTGGACTCCCCCAACATCGGGAACAATCTTCCAGCATCTAGCTTGTCCAACCCCTTAAGAATTTTGTAGGTTTCTATAAGATCCCCCCTCAATCTTCTAAATTCCATCGAGTACAAACCGAGTCTATCCAATCTTTCCTCATATGAAAGTCCTGACATCCCAGGAATCAGTCTGGTGAATCTTCTCTGTACCCCCTCTATGGCAAGGATGTCTTTCCTCAGATTTGGAGACCAAAACTGTACGCAGTACTCCAGGTGTGGCCTCACCAAAACCCTGTACAACTGCAGTAGAACCTCCCTGCTCCTATACTCAAATCCTTTCGCTATGAATGCTAACATACCATTTGCTTTCTTCACTGCCTGCTGCACCTGCATGCCTACTTTCAATGACGATGCTTCCCACGGGAATGATCCCGATAACACAGACACTGACTCTACCATACTCTCCCTAAACCTGCGCTCCCAGGTAAACTGATGGATCCTGCAGTGACCATGATGATCAATAACAAGGCTTTGAATGCCAAAGTCGACACTGGCGCCAGAGTGAACGTAATGTCACTCAAAGAGTTCAACAAGATAAGAACCACTGAACTCATGAAAAAAGACTCCTCCACCCTACATGCTTATGGGGGGGGGGGGGGGGGGGGGAGTTCTCCACCCGTTGGGTAAAGCTGATTTTGTCAACGAGCAGCCAAAAAACCTAATCTTCTACATCATTCAACTGAACTCAGAAACCTTGCTTGGCATTAATGCATGCCACGACCTGGGTCTGGTTTATTTTGGGTGTGCTGTCCACAGAGGAACCAACACAACAGATGCTGTCCAGCTATAAAGACTTATTTGACGACAAACTTGGAAAATTGCCTACGATATACAAGATCGCTGAGGATCATACTGTCACCCCAATAGTTTGTGCACCTCACCGCGTCCTCCATGGCATGCGGGAGAGAATACACACCGAACTCAAGTGTACGATCTCCATCGAAGTCATTGCTGAGGTCAGTGAACCCTCCGACTAGGTCTCCACTATGGTCATCATCACAAAAAAAGATGAGAAAGAATTACACATCTGCATCAACCCTAAAGATTTAAACACAGCAATCAAACACCAACACTATCCGATGAGAACCACTGAGGATGTAGCGGCACAGATTGGTAATGTAACGGTATTCTCAATCCTCGATGCCAAAAGCTCTTTCTGGCAAATCCCATTGGACCGAGTATCGTCTGCCCTAACAACTTTTGCGACACCGTTCGGCCGCTACAGGTTTTTAAGAATGCCCTTTGGTATCAACTCTGCTAGCGAAGTCTTTCAGCGCACAATGGAACAACTATTCGCAGAATATCCATGTGCCATCATTGTTGACGACATCCTAGTATATGGTCTCGATGTGACCGAGCATGTGACGATGTGACCGAGGCCAAACTGAAAAAGATATTAAACCGTGCCAGAGACATTAACCTGAAACTCAATCCTCTGAAATGCAAGTTCAGAGTCTCCGAAGTTACATATGTTGGTCACATGTTCACCAGCAACGGATTAAAACCTGATCCACTAAAGACTGCAGCCATCAACGAGCTGCCGGACCCAACCGATGTCACCAGCTTACAACGATTTCTCGGCATGGTCAACTACTTGGGCAAGTTTATTCCCAACCTCAGTGAACTTTTTGCTTCCCTACGACAACTGACCCACAAGGACAATGCATGGTTTTGGTTCCCGCAACACTAAAGAGCTTTTGTGACTTTGGCATACTTCAATCTCAATCTGCCAGTCACCATCACCTGCGATGCATCCCAGTATGGGCTAGGCACAGCATGCCTGCAAACATCTTTCAGCGGCGACGTGATGCCCATTTCTTACCCATCACGCACCTTGACTGAAACTGAACAACGCTATGCTCAGATAGAGAAGGAACTGCTCGCCGTGGTTTTTGCCTGGTCAAAATTTAAGGAATTTATCTTTGGCAAAACCTTCATGGTCGAAACCGACCACCAGCCACTGGTCACCATCCTGAGCAAGCCTATCCATGCTGCCCCAGCTCGACTACAGCGAATGATCATACAGTTACAACAGTTTGACTTCCGATAGTTTACAAAAAAGGTAAAGACATGCACATCGCAGACAGGCTATCCAGAGCCCTGTACACCACCAGCGAACGACACCCGTTTGTACAGGATGAATTCTCCGTCTTGAAGGTCTTGTTCGTGCCCACTGATCGCCTACGCCGGCTTGCCGAACACACAGCTGCAGACAAAAACTCATAGCTGCTGATCTCCATCATAAGAAGCGGGGGGCCAAACAAGCAATCAAGCACTCTGTTTGAAATACGACCCTATTTCCGGCTCCATGACGAACTGGTGTTACAGGACGGGATAATTGTCAAGGGTCACAAGGCGGTCATTCCCCCAACCTTGCGAAACAAGTACTATGAGAAAATCCACGGAGGTCACCCTTGCGCAGAGGCCACCCAAAAACGAGCCAAGGAAATGATCTATTGGCCCGGGATGACCAAGTACATATGTGAGAAAACAGAATTGTGCGCGATCTGCAACGGTCAATCACCCCATCAGCACAAGCAGCCCCTCTTATCCCTACCATGGTCATCAGTGGCTGCTGATATCTTCGAATGGCGCGGGAAACACTACCTTGTGTTAGTGGACTCATGCTCTAACTGGTTTGAATTTGACTTTCTGCCAATAATCACTCCAGAAATAGTGATCCAAAGATGAAAATACACCTTTCTGTGCATGGGGTACCCATTCGCCTTCAGACTGACAACGAAACTCAATTCACCAGCCAAAGTTTAAAGACTTTGTAAAACTGTGGAAGTTCCAACTTCTTCTTCTTTCGTGTGGCGTGCACAGCCTAAAGTTGTTGAACAACTTGTTCTATTTGATCTTCCGTTTGTGCACGTCGAGTTGATTGCATTCGTCGAAACAGGGGTGAACCATGTGAGGGGTGCAATCTTCCACCCCTGGAATTTCCAACACGTCACAAGCAGTCCAGAATACCCACAGTCCAATGGACTTGCCGAGTGTGCAGTTCGGAGCGCAAAACAACTCATGGAGCGCTCCTATCTAGCTAAATCTGACGTCTACCTGGACCTGTCGATTCTGCAAAACATTGCAAAAGATAACATTCTAGGGTCTCCAGCCCAGCGGCTGATGTCCCGCCGGACACGTCCTCCACTGCCTGTCTCCCAGCAACAGCTACGAACAAAAGTCTGCCTCCCTGCCGTAATATAGAAGCGTGTACAGTTTAATCGAGACACTCAGAAACGCTGCTATGATGACCACCAAACCACTTAAACCACTTATACAAGGCCAAGTGATATGACTGCAAACAGATAAAGGACACACCAAACTGGAACATATTCACGGCCCCTCTAAGGAACCACGCTCATACCTGGTTGAAGTCGATGGTATCCTCTATAGACGCAACCATCAACATCTCCTTCCTGTGAAGGAACGGCATCCCAGGGTCCTGATGCCCCACCGCTCCAGTTTAAACCAACGCCTGTTGCAGCCGTTCCAGCACATGCCGCTACCGGGTCCACCCACTCCCCGCATCCCGTTGTAACCGGCACCCCGGGATCCCCGCAACGGTCCACCCCAGGTTCCCCTGCAGTCTCTCCCCACAGACCCGCGGATTTACCTACCCCAGCCTCCAACGTTTTGGGTGGAAAATGTTGATGAGGCAGCACCATACCATACGAGGTTAGCAGGCCACCTATTAGATATGGCGATTATGCTTAACCCCATTATTATTTCCTCGGTTTATATTTTGAAATGCCTTAGCTGCTTTTTCATTTATACAAGAAGAGATGTAGATTGGCTATTGCATGTTAGCCAATCAGAATGCTTAGTAATTATAACTCCGCCTAATTATATGATTCATAGTGTAAGAACTTGCCTGCTGCCTGGCAGTAGCTGCAGTAGACTGAACGTGTGATGTACTGCACATGTAACAATGAACTAGACAATAAAAATGCTTATGCTTCAACCTGTGTGAGACTAAGGTATTTATATGGTCTATGGTATATAAATACAGTGAACTTTTATCTCCTGTTCTGTGTTATGTTTACATATTCTGTAATGCTGCAGCAAGCAAGAATTTCATTGTCCTATCTGGGTCACATGACAATAAAACTCACTTGACACTTGACTTGGACTTAAGCAAAAAAGTGTTCTTGGGGAAAAAAAGAGCTACCTGAAAGCCACCATAGTTACCCTACCATAGTTTGGTTGGGTAACTATGGTATGGTGAAGACTATTCCATGCTTTAATTGTGCGGGGGAACTCCATGGAGCAGCCAGCATCTCTGGATAGAAGAAATTGGGGACGTTTCCGGTAGACACCCTCTGGTTTTAGTGTTTTTTGTTTAATTTAAAGACACAGCGTGGAAACAGGCCCTTCGGCCAACCTTTCCAATGGCGACCACCGATCACCCGTACACTAGTTCTATCCCACACATTAGCGGAGTAAGTCAAGAGTCAAGAGTGTTTTATTCTCTCATGTCCCAGTTAGAACAATTAAATCCTTACTTGCAGCAGCGCAACTGAATATGTAAATATAGTACTCTGTAAACAATGTTATAAACAAGAAAACAAAACTGTGTATATTTATGTTTGAATATCTATATAATTAAAACTCTTATCTTGACCATTTCCTGTTGCACTGCACATTGATTTTAGAAAAAATGCTACCACTTACAGCTGTGATTTTTGGCCATCTTACTCGGAGTCCCCCTCCGCTGCACAGGACAAGAGGAGATTTCTCATCGATTAAAAATAAAGGACTTATTCATGTTTTAAAAATGTTGAGATTCTCTCTCCTGTCAATCACGACACGAAGGCCATGCACCTTCCGGAGGGACTAATAAACACGGAAGTGTGGAGGTGCCTCAGTTGTCTGCAAGATGGGGGAGCGAGAGGTCGCGACTCTCAGTCTGAGCTGTGAATTACACTGAACACATGTCTACAAAACTGAGTGGTTTTACTGACCTGTGAGGGTCCTTAACAGGGTTTGAAAATATAGTTTTAAAATGCAAAAGTGTGTTTTGGTTTGAAAATGCAACAGTGTATTTTAGTTTGAAAATGCAAAAGTTTATTTTGGTTTGAAAATGCTACAGTTGCCTTTGGTTGGTTTGAAAATGCTACAGTTGCCTTTGGTTGGTTAAAAAATGCTAAAGTTGCCTTTGGTTGGTTTGAAAATGCTAGAGTTGCCTTTGGTTGGTTTGAAAATGCTAGTTGCCTTTGGTTGGTTTGAAAATGCTACAGTTGCATTTGGATGGTTTGATAATGCGACAGTTGCCTTTGATTGGTTTGAAAATGCTGAAGTTGCCTTTGGTTGGTTTGAAAATGCAAAAGTTGCCTTTGGTTGGTTTGAAAATGCAAAAGTTGCCTTTGGTTGCTTTGAAAATGCAAAAGTTGCCTTTGGTTGCTTTGAAAATGCAAAAGTTGCCTTTGGTTGCTTTGAAAATGCAAAAGTTGCCTTTGGTTGCTTTGAAAATGCAAAAGTTGCCTTTGGTTGTTTTTAAAATGCTAAAGTTGCCTTTGGTTGGTTTGAAAATGCTAAAGTTGCCTTTGGTTGGTTTGAAAATGTTAAAGTTACCTTTGGTTGGTTTGAAAATGCAAGAGTTGCCTTTGGTTAGTTTGAAAATGCTAATGTTGAAATGTGGTGTTGCCTACCATATAATTAAAAATCTAATCTTGACCACTTCCTGTTTGTGCTGTAAATTGATTTTAGAAAAAATGTTACCACATGAGGTGCCGAGGACTTTTGCCATAGATGAAAAATAAAGGAGCTATTAGTGTTTAAATAAATGTTGAAATTCTCAAGCCTGCCAATCACACCCCTTTCGGTGGGAGGGGGGAGCGACTATAAACCTGGAAGTGTGGGTGTGGCTCAGTCTCTGCAAGATGGGAGAGGGAGAGGTCACAACTCTCTGTCTTTGGTGGCCTTGCACCTTGCTTGAAGTGGCAAGAAACTGCACTTCAGTTTGGTGGCCTTGCACCTTTCTTGAAGTGGTATAACACTGCACTTGAATTTGGTGGCCCTGCACCTGCTTGAAGTGGTATGACACTGCACTTCAATTTGCTGGCCTTTCACCCTGCTTGAAGTGGCATGACACTGCACTTGAATTTGGTGGCCTTGCACCCTGCTTGAAGTGGTATGACACTGCACTTGAATTTGGTTGCCCTGCACCCTGCTTGAAGTGGCTGGAAATTGCACTTGAATTTGGTGGCCCTGTGCCCTGCTTTAAGTGGAATTTCAAGGAATAGACTTGAGTCAACTGCCACCCCACCAGCCATGAGTGAGTGAGCTGCCAGCACAACAGGCTTGAGTGACCGAACCACCAGCCCAATAATCTATTCGGCCCACAATGTCCATACTAACCCTCTGGAAACCAGTCCCTTCAGCCCACAACACCCTTTCTAGCGCTCCAGATAGCCCCCTACCCCCACTGGCCACCAATATTGGAATAGGTGGAGAGGTGGAATATTGCAGTGGGGGACCAGTCCTCCCGTGTGAAGCTGGGACCCAACGGGTCCCACTTTGTCTAGTATAACTATATAAATATATGTATTTGTGTATAATATATATACCCACACGAACACACACACAATTTCCCTCCTAGGATTAATAGAGTTCTATCGTAGAGCATCGCGAGTGTAGGAAGGAACTGCTGATGCTGGTTTAAACTGAAAACAGACACAAAAAGCTGGAGTAACTCAACAGGTGAGACAGAATCTCTGGACAAAAGGAAAATATTATTTTGGGTTGGGTCTCAAATAGGTTCCTGCACACCTTTTGAATGTGGAAGGCAACAAGAGCACCCGGAGAAAACCCATGTGATCAAAGGGAAAAGGAGCAAACTCCATACAGACAGCACCCATATTCAGGATCAATTCCAGGTCTCTGGCACTTTTCGGCAGCAACTTTATGGCCAATGTACTGCCCCATAGTCTTGAACTGAATTAAGACATACAGTAGCTGTAAAGGGGGACATAGCATCACTTGGAGATTCAAGACTGAACATTTATATTTTCATTTTTTTAGTAACCAAAGTTATCAATGTATAATTTTTTGTGTGTTGGAAAACAAAATATAGTGGCACAGCTGGTAGACTTGCTGCCTCACACGCCAGAGATCTGTGTTTGATCCTGTCATCGGGCACTGTCTGTGTTGAATGTGCACATTCTCCCTGCAAGTGTGTGGGTTTCCTCCCACATCCCAAAGACGCATTGGCTTTGTAGGTTAACTTGTCTCTGTAAAATTGCCCCTAATGCGTAGGGAGTGGGTGAGGAAAGTGGGATAACAGAACTTGTGTGAATGGGTAGACAAAAATGCTGGAGAAACTCAGCGGGTGAGGCAGCATCTATGGCGCGAAGGAAATAGGCGACATTTTGGGTCGAGACCCTTCTTCAGACTGATGTGAGGGTGGGGATGGTGGGAAGAAGAAAGGAAGAGGCGGAGACAGTGGGCTGAGGGAGAGCTGGGAAGGGGAGGAGAAAGCAGGGACTACCTGAAAATTGAAGAAGTCAGTGTCCATACCGCTGGGGTGTGAACTACCCGAGCGAAACATGAGTTGCTTCTCCAATTTTGGCTTCACTCTCATGGAAGAGGACCAGGACAGAAAGGTCAGATTTGGAATGGGAGGGGGAGTTGAAGTGCTAATCCACCGGGAGATCTAGTTGGTTATTGCAACCTGATCGAACCGATCACCAAACCTACGCTTGGTCTCACCGATGTAGATCAGTTGACACCTAGAGCAGCGGATGCAATAGATGAGGTTGGAGGATGTGCAGGTGAACTCTGCCGCACCTGGAAAGGCTGCTCGGGTCCTTGAATGGAGTCAAGGGGGAAGTAAAACGACAAGTGTAGCATTTCATACGGTTGCAAGGGAAAGTGCCAGGAAAGGGGATGGTTTGTGTGGGAAAGGACGATTCGACCAGGGAGTTACGGAGGGAGTGGTCTCTGCTGAAAGCAGACAGGGGAGGAGATGGGAAGATGTGGCCAGTGGTGGGATCCCATTGGTAGAAAAAAGCTAGAGAAAATCAGCTGGTAAGGCAGCATGTATGGAGCGAAGGAATAGGCGGCGTTTCGGGTCGAGACCCTTCTTCAGATTGATGTCGGGGGAGAACACGAAAAATAAAGGAAGAGGAGGATAGAGTAGGCTGTGGGAGAGCTGGGTATGGGAGGGGAAGGAGGGAGAAAGCAAGGACTACCTGAAAGCCAATGTTCATACCACTGGGGTGTAAACCACCCAAGCAAATGTGAGGTGCTGCTCCTCCAATATGCAGTGGGCCTCACTCTGGCCATAGAGAAGGCCCAGGACAGAAAGGTCAGATTCGGAATGGGAGGGCGAGTTGAAGTGTTGAGCCACCAGGAGATCAGGTTGGTTATTGCGAACTGAGTGGAGGTGTTGTGCGAAGCGATCGCCAAGCCTGCGCTTGGTCTCACAAAGGTTGATCATACGCTGAAAAATCCAACCACATTTTTGTTTGGAAGTGGAAAGAAATAATAGAAATTGCATTATTATAATTTTGCTGCATGTCATTGTGGTATATATCCTGCCTTGATTGGTGAATATGTTTAGTTTGTGACTTTTTTTGAAGCAGAAATAATATGTGAATGTTGAATGTGAATAATTCCGACTGGTAACTACGCACTTCGTCCGAGCACATTATCGCACGCGTCATGCAAGCAGTCTTAAATGACCACCTAAACTGTCATTTGGCAACTTAAAAAGCTGCCATGGTTGCCCAGCTGACAACAGAGAATAAAAAATTAAGTGATAGCCCTTCAAGGTGTATGATATTTTTGGCACTGTCATAGGCCTTTCTTACATATGGTGTCACAACGCACTGTAGTCTCTAAACAACACTTCAGTAATTTTCCTTGCCCACCATTTCAGAATAATAGTGTTTTAAGCCGATAACTCTAGCACTAGCACTGGCAATCAATCCATCTATCTATCTATCTATCTTATCTTTTAACTATTAAAAGTCTCGTGTTCGAACGTTCGTTCAGATTCTAATTCGAGAATATTCGTTTTACTCGTTTTTCCTACTCCTCCAAAATTTGCCATAACGGATACATTTTTAGATATTCCTGTAGGGTTTTTGAAAATTAGAATATTTGGTTGATTATTTCCCCACTTTTTCAGTAAAAAACAAAAACAATTTCAAAATGTTAAAAAAAATCCAACTGCTTCTCACCCATAGAATGTTGATGAACATTCCATTGTGTGATTTCACAATGCCCAATGCTCACAGATGTCCAATAGCAATGGATCTAATTTACATATCCCCCTCTCTCTCCCCTCCTTTCTCTCTCTCCCCTCCCTCTCGCTACCCTTCCCTCTCTCTCGCTCTCTCCCCTCCCCTCGCTCTCTCTCCCACTCCCTCCCTCTCTTTCTCTCTCCACTCCTCTCCTCTCTTTCTATCTCTCCCCCTTCCCCCTCTGCCCCATCCCCTCGCCCCCACCCCTCCCTCCTCCACTCCCATCCTCCACCCCCCTCTCCTCCCCTCTACCCCCCTCCCTTTCTCCCCTTTCCCCACCTCTCACCCCACTTCCCCTCTTCACTCTCCCCTCATCTCCCCCCACTCCTCTTTCCCCTCTACTCTCTCCCCCATTCCTCCCCTCCCCTCCTCTTCCCCCTCCACTCCCTCTCCCCCTCTTCCCCCCCCCCCCCCCGTGTGTGTTTGGGAGGTGGTTATTGTGCAAGTGAATCCCCACCTCCCCACCTGACCCGCACTGCACACCGGGTGTTGAGTGGCCAAGTTACGTCAATACCCCCCCCCCCCCCCCCCGTGCTGGCATTTGGCTCTCTGACTCCTTCTCCCTCCAACTGTTCCTGTTCTGTGTCCCTCTCTGTGAACGAGCAAATTCTGCAGGTCCGGAGGTCACCGGGGACAGGCAAGATCCTGGGGAGGTGAACAGGGGGAGTGGGGGGATTGAGGGAGAGGAGGGAGTAGGGAGGAATGGGAGAGTTGAGGAGGGAGTGTGTGAGAATAGAGGGAGAGGAGTGGGGGTGATAGGGAGTGGGGAATAGATGGACTGCCCTAACCCTCTCCCCCTTCTTCCCCACTCTTCCCCCTCTCTTTCCTCCCACCACACTCTTCCCCCTCTCTCCCCTACCCCAACTCCCTCCTCTCCTCCCTCTCTCGCCCCCTCCCCCACCCCTCTCCTCCTCCCACCCCCTCTCTCACCGCATCTCCCATCCCTCTCTTCCCCATCCTTCTTTCCCCCTCCCCCTCCCTTCACTCTATCTCCCCCCCCAACCCCATTCCCTCGCTCTCCCCCCACTCACTTCCCCTACCCTTCTCTCCCTCTTCCACCACTCCCCCCACTCTTCCACTTCTCTACCCCTTCCCCCTCCCTCCCCACTCTTACCGTCCCCCTCCCTCTGCACTCTTCCCTCTCTCCCCTATACCTCTCCCCCTCCCTCCCCACTCATTCCCCTCTCTTCCCCTACCCCTCCCTCCACACTATTCCCTCTCTCTCCCTACCCCTCTCCCCCTCCCTCCACACTCTTCCCCCTCTCCCTCCTCCCTCTCTCCTCCTCCCATTCCCCCCCTCTCCATCTCCCGCTCTCCTTACCCCTCTCCTCCCCTCCCACCCCTCTCTCCCCATCCCCATCCCCCACCCATCTCTCCCTCTTCCACCACCCATCTCTCCCTCACCCTCCCCACTCTTCCCCTCCCTCTTGCACCGCCACCCCTCTCTTCCCCACTCGTTCTCTCTCTCCCCCTAACATATTCAGGACAGAATAGCACCGACAGAAAACAATAATATTTCCTCACCTTTCATTGTTATTGGGGAACCTTTAGAAAGACAGATAGGGTGGATTACAGCAATTTATAGAGGACCAGTAGTGGACCCCACGACGGTGTCGAGGCAGTCCTTCAAAATGGCGGCGAACACTCGAGCCCCGCGCGGGCGCGTTCTCAACGGCCGCCCGACTTGGCGGGAAGAGGCAGCGCGCGGGGACGCGGCCGGCGGCGGCGGCGGGAAGAGGCAGCCAATGGGATGGATGGATTGGGGGGGGGGGGGGTGACAGCCGCGAGGTGCTCGCTCCCGCGCCAGTTGTCGTCGCTGCCCCGCGCGGCTCCAGCTCTCGACGCCCGTCAACCTCCCGCCTCCTCCACTCTCCAGCCCGTTAACCTCCCGCAGACCCAACTATCGACGCTCGTTCCTCACGGCCTCCAGCTGTTGACACTCCCGCCTTCACCCTCTCAATTGTCGGCGCCCATCAACCGCCCTCCTTCCCCCCCCCCCCGCTGTGTCCGCCCGTTATCCGCACACCCTTCTCGCCTGTGCGCTCAATCCATTGTTCAATGCCCCTTAACCCGCCCCCAGCCCCCAACTGTGGACGCTCGGCCGTCCAGATGTTGACCCTCGCTCATTCACCGACCTCAACTGTCAACGCGCGCTCCTGGGCGGCCCGACCAACTGTCAACGCGCGCTCCCGCCCAATGGCCGCCGTTGCTTCTCGCCCCCGCTCCTCCCCTCTTCCCCCCTCCCCTCTTCCCCCCCTCCCCTCTTCCCCCCCTCCCCTCTTCCCCCCTCCCCTCTTCCCCCCCTCCCCTCTTCCCCCCCTCCCCTCTTCCCCCCCTCCCCTCTTCCCCCCCTCCCCTCTTCCCCCCCTCTTCCTCCCCTCTCCCTCCCCCCTCCCTCCCCCCTCTCCCCTCTCCCCCCTCCCCTCTCCCCTCTCCCCCCTCCCCTCTCCCCCCTCCCCTCTCCCCCTCTCCCTCCTCCACTCTCCCCCTCCCCTCCTCCCCTCCTCCTCTCCCCTCTCCCCTCTCCCCCCTCCCCTCTCCCCCTCTCCCTCCTCCACTCTCCCCCTCCCCTCCTCCCCTCCTCCTCTCCCCTCCTCCTCTCCCCCCCTCCCCTCCTCCCCTCTCCCCTCTTTCTCCCTCCCCCTCTCTCTCTCTCTCCCCCTTCTCTACCTATCGCGCTCCTCTCCCCACCCCGTCTCCCTCTTCTAAGGCCCCCCCCCCCCCCGTGTGTGTGGGGGGTGGTTAGTGTCCGCCCCCCCGCAACCGCGCATTAGGGAACCCGTTATTTCCAGCTGTTGACGCCCATTATTTCCAGCTGTTGACGCCCATTATTTCCAGCTGTTGACGCCCATTATTTCCAGCTGTTGACGCCCGTTCACAGCCCTGCCCTCCACATCTGCAGCCAATCCGCTCTCCTGTAAGATGAACATCCTCAAGCTCCACCGGCCGGTGCGTCGACATTGTATAAATTGTGACTATAAACACATGTCATGTGTGGGTCCTTGAATGGAGTCAAGGGGGAAGTAAAACGACAAGTGTAGCATTTCATGCGGTTGCAAGGGAAAGTGCCAGGAAAGGGGATGGTTTGTGTGGGAAAGGACGATTCGACCAGGGAGTTGGCCGTTCGGCGCTTCGAGCCAGCACCGCCATTCAATGTGAACATGGCTGATCATCCTCAGTCAGTACCAATCTCTACACTTATAAAACTCTGATCTTGGATGTGTGTGTATTTGTGCAATGTTCGTGTGTGTTTCCCCGTTTGTTACTTCCCTTTTTTTTGTGGTACTAAACCACTGTACCATCTACAAGTTCAGAGGCAACTACAACAGCTTCAAGCACCACATCTGTTCCCACATCAACGACAATAGAAACAACTACAGGCAAGCACCAATGCATCTACAACAGAAGCTACAACCACACAACTTACACCCACTTGTGAGTCCGGTATGCAAGAGTAATGCAAAATAAATATGTTCCTTACAAATTCAGTGAATGAGAATTGTTACAATAGAACAATTTAACTTGGATTGGCCATGTATGTTCCATGGCATATACTCTGGCATATCTTCTGTCAAAAACACCACAGATTTTATTTCCAAACTCCATGGTCCCTTGAAAACAAATGCGGCCTACTTCCCAGAATATTCAAGAAAATTGTCACATTGATACAAAAAAAAGCAAAATTGGTTCATTACATTTTCTGCCATAATAACACCAGTCTTTAAATGTGTCTGAATCAAAAATCTCCACCTTTCCAGAAACCACTGTACCATCTACAAGTTCAGAGGCAACTACAACAGTGTGCGTGTGAAGCCACAGCACTCCCCCTCCCCCCCCCCCCCCCAACATGCGTTGCGGGAACAGACCCAACAGACTGCACTTGGTCTAGTATATATTTAACACTCTCATGTTGGTTTGTGCGGGTTTTATTTCGCGAATATTCATTTAAGGCGTTTGTGAATCTCCCTCTCCGAAATTTGCAAAAACGGAACAATTTTTACATATTCCGGTAGGGTTTTTCCTCTAATGTTTGTAAAATTAGAAATTTTGGTTCATCCTTTTTCGGTGAAAACATAAAACATTTACAAATGTTAAAAAATCCAACTGCTTCTCACCCATAGAACGTTGATGAACGTTCCATCGTGTCATGTCACAATGCCCAATGCTCACATATGTCCAATCGCAATGGATCTCATTTACATATGCCTTTGCTCCAGCCCTGCCCCCCCCGCCACCTGTGTCGTCACGTGTGATCACGTGATCAACATAACGGCTGTTGCGACTCTCTCCGCCCACAACCCACTCCAAAACCCAGGTATTATAAACATTAAAGTATTAAAACTGTGTGGCCTAGCCGCCCGCCCACCCCCCTGCATTAAAGTTAAGTTAACTCGCACTCGCATCCTCTGTTTTCTCCCTCCTCTTACTCTTTCCCCCCCGACCACTCCCCCCCCCCCTAACCGTTCATTGCCGCTGTAAACCGCTCCTAACCTCACAGCTGGAATTGATGGTAAAGTGAACGATTAATTGTTTTAATTTTTTTATTTTGCACTCAACATTTATTAAGAAGACAAAGTACATGTACAAACAAGATATACAAATCACACAGCATTGTCAGCATAACATCAGATCATCCTAGAGTTCTGTCACAGAAGCATCACATTCACGGGCACCCGAGCAAGCTCATCATATTTAATCCTACTTAATATATAATCATCCGTTATGTTAAACCAGACACTTGTATGCCACTTGAAGAACTTGTTTTGTCATTGATCGCCCCTATGTATGTACTTATACACAGTCACAATCATGTCTGTACATATGGTTCCAAATACACGTATACAGTACCAATCGAACTCGTCCCCTACACTGGGGCTATGGAGAAATCGTGTCCTTAATCAGTCTTGGCAGTTATAGTAATACCGGTGTCCACATAATGTTGAAAGCATCAGTCTTTAACTGGAGTTTAGCTGTTATGCTTTCCATCAAATATACACTTTTCAGTCTTTCCCTCCACTGTTGAACATTTGGTGGCTTTACATTTCTCCATGACACTGTAATCATCTTCTTTGTAATCAACAGCAAAACCCCAAGCAAATATGTCTGATTTTTGGTATCTATATTTTCTGGAGTCTCTCCTAGTATGAAGCATGCTGGCTCCAGAGGTAGATCCACCCCCAAGATTAGCTTGATCGCTGCCTGAATGTCTCTCCAATATTGATACAATTTGGGACAATCCCCAAAAATATGGGTATGATCGCCAATCTTCCGGCATTGTCTCCAGTATAAATCTGAGGTGTTGCTGTATCTTGCTAACATAAGAGGAGTCTTTAATATACTCATTCTAGTTTTCCATTCAAACTCCCTCCAGGTGGGGCTGTTTGTTAACTTATGACCCAAAAGACATGTCTTTTTCCACATTTCGTCAGTAATAATAATATTCATTTTCATATTCATTCCCATTTCTGTTTCGTTTCTATAGTGTTTCCTTTTACATAATCTTGAAATCCTTTATATAAGTGGGATATCAGATTCTTTTTTATCACTCCCTCCATAGTCAACAGGAAGATCTTTTTGCAAATTAGAAGGTAATTTACATATCTGCTCCAAATCTACGTGTGTCTGCAGGTAGTGCCGTATTTGGAGAAATCTAAAAAAAATCCATCCCTGACAAATCGAATTCTTTCCGAAGATGCTCATATGATTTCAAAACTTTCCCACAAAAAAGCTGATCCACAGTATTCAGCCCTTTGTCTGCCCAATTTCTGAAGCCATTGTCAATTTTGGGTAAGAAATCAGGAATAGCAACTATCGTCAGTGCTCTAGATATAGAATTGAAGAGATTTAGTTGTTTTCTTATAACCAGCCAAGTTTTCATTGTGAATTTAATCCATTCACTATCAGTTTTTAATTTCTTCCAACTTGCTTGACTTAGGAATGGGAGCCCTGCCAGGGCAGTACTGGGGCATGCATTTTGGTCTATATTCACCCACCCTGTTTCCTTATCATTTGTTATCCATGCTATCAGGGTCCTCAGCTGCACTGCCCAGTAATAGTATTTAATATTGGGCAAATTTAGGCCCCCTTTTTGTTTTGGTAATAACAGTGTCTTGAGTCTAACTCTGGGTTTCTTATTTTGCCGCACAAATCTTGATAGCTCTTTGTCCAATGCTTTAAATGCCTCCCCAGGGACCACTACTGGCAAAGATTGAAATAGAAAAAGCAGTCGGGGCAAAACATTCATTCGAACATCTTCAATTCTACCAATTAGAGATAGAGAGAGAATCTCCTGTCTGAGCATATCTGCCTTTATCCCCTTTAGCAGCTTTCCATAGTTGGCTTCGTACAGTGTTAAAATGGAGGGGGTGATGACAATGCCTAGGTATCTGAAACCCTCCCTAGACCAATGAAACCTGACCTGATCATTTAGTTGCTTCCAATTTTGAATCATTTATTTTATAACATAGAAACTTAGAAAATAGGTGCAGGAGTAGGCCATTCGGCCCTTTGAGCCTGCACTGCCATTCAATATGATCATGGCTGATCATCCAACTCTGTATCCTGTACCTGCCTTCTCTCCATACACCCTGATCCTTTTAGCCACAAGGGCCATATCTAACTCCCTCTTAAATATAGCCAATGAACTGGCCTCAACTACTTTCTATGGCAGAGAATTCCACAGATTCACCACTCTCTGTGTGAAAATCTTTTTTTTTCATCTCGGTCCTAAAAGACTTCCCCCTTATCCTTAAACTGTGACCCCTTGTTCTGGACTTCCCCAACATCGGGAACAATCTTCCCGCATCTAGCCTGTCCAACCCCTTAAGAATTTTGTAAGTTTCCATAAGATCCCCTCTCAATCTTCTAATTTCTAGCGAGTACATGCCGAGTCTATCCAGTCTTTCTTCATATGAAAGTCCTGCCATCCCAGGAATCAGTCTGGTGAACCTTCTCTGTACTCCCTCTATGGCAAGAATGTCTTTCCTCAGATTAGGAGACCAAAACTGTATGCAATACTCCAGGTGTGGAGTAAGGCCCTGTACAACTGCAGTAGAACCTCCCTGCTCCTATACTCAAATCCTTTTGTTATGAATGCTAACATGCCATTCGCTTTCTTCACTGCCTGCTGCACCTGCATGCCTACTTTCAATGACTGGTGTACCATGACATCCAGGTCTTGTTGCATCTCCCCTCTTCCTAATCGGCCACCATTCAGATAATAGTCTACTTTCATGTTCTTGCCACCAAAGTGGATAACCTCACATTTATCCACAAAATACTGCATCTGCCATGCATTTGCCCACTCACCCAACCTATCCAAGTCACCTTGCAGCCTCCTAGCATCCTCCTCATAGCTAATACTGCCCCCCAGCTTCGTGTCATCCGCAAACTTGGAGATGTTGCATTCAATTCCCTCGTCCAAATCATTAATATATTGTAAATAGCTGAGGTCCCAGCACTGAGCCTTGCGGTACCCCACTAGTCACTGCCTGCCATTCTGAAAAGGACCCGTTTACTCCTACTCTTTGCTTCCTGTCTGCCAGCCAGTTCTCTATCCACATCAATACTGAACCCCCAATGCCGTGTGCTTTAAGTTTGCATACTAATCTCTTATGTGGGACCTTGTCGAAAGCCTTCTGAAAGTCCAGATATAACACATCCACTGGTTCTCCCTTATCCACTCTACTAGCTACATCCTCGAAAAATTCTATAAGATTCGTCAGACATGATTTACCTTTCATAAATCCATGCTGACTTTGTCCAATGATTTCACCACTTTCCAAATGTGCTGCTATCCCATCTTTAATAACTGACTCTAGCATTTTCCCCACTACTGATGTTAGACTAACTGGTCTGTAGTTCGCCGTTTTCTCTCTCCCTCCCTTTTTAAAAAGTGGGGTTACATTAGCTACCCTCCAATCCTCAGGAACTACTCCAGAATCTAAAGAGTTTTGAAAAATTATCACTAATAAATTATCACTACAACTCCGTATTCCTTTAAAACTTGCATTAGCCAAGGCACTGAGGAAATAGGATTGCTCACATACAGCATGGCATCATCTGCAAATAATGAAATTTTATGTTCCACCCCCCTATCATCTTTTATACCCTGTATATGATCCTCTTGCCTAATGGTTTCAGCAAGCGGCTCTAAGCATAAATCAAAGTTCAGGGGACTCAAACTGTCCCCCTGTCTAACTCCCCGCTTCAATTAAAAAAACTCAGAGCAACACCCATTCACCCTCACTCTTGACTTTGGATTTAAATAATAGCACTTTCACCCAATTTATACATTTTGTGTGGAACCCCATCTTATCTCATGTATGTTCAAGATAGACCCAATCTACTCTGTCGAAAGCCTTTTGGGCATCTAAATTGAGTAACATTGAAGTCTGATGCTTCCTTTTTGCACATGCCATAATATTAAGGACACACCTGATATTATTGGCTCCCTGTTTACCAGGTATGAACCCTGTTCGGTCGGGATGTATCAGTTGTGTTATAATTTTTTGGATTCTCTTAGTATAGCGCTAAGTATCTTCTCGTCATCGGAGAGTGCTCATCCTTGTAACACTTATAAAACTCCGGGAATCCCATCAGTCCCCGGGGACTGGTTATTCTTTAATTTTTTTAATTACTTTTTTTATTTCCTG
The DNA here is from genome assembly GCA_963514005.1 of Raja brachyura. The sequence continues at coordinate 2,481,333 of OY740822.1, read as the reverse complement.
CTCTTCTATTTGTGTTGTCATATTTATCGCTTCTTCTTGGGAAAGGGGGGGTATATTTAATCCAGAAAAGAAAGTTCTAATATTTTCCTCCTTATCTATGATTTCAGGAGAGTCGTATAGTCGTTCAAAAAAGGATGCAAACGCTTCTGCAATTTCTCGTGGGAAATACTAAATTTCTAGAGGTTGGATGTGAAACTTTGGAAACCACTCGATTAGCTTGCTCCTTGCGCAACTGAAAAGCCAAAAGATGACTAGCTCTATTTCCCTTCTTGCAGTATTTTTGGTTTAAAAATCGCAGGGCTCCTTCCGCATTGTGTATTAAAAGCTCTACTAACTAATGTATTTTTTGTTTTAGTTCGTTTAAAAGATTCTTATTTTTATTGTTATTTTTATGTTCTACTTCTAATACCTTTATTTTACTTTCCAGATCAGATTGCTTCTTCAGCCTGTTCTTTCTTACTCTACTCGATATTTCAATCATTTTATCCCTTATTACTGCTTTCGCGCCATCCCAAAGAGTGGATGGTGTTACTTCACTGTTATCATTGTTGTCAAAGTATTCTTCAATACAGTTCCTGATTTCCAGAGTCACTACAGTGTCAGTCAGTAAAGAATTATTTGCTCTCCAGTACTTAAAACACTTTTCTGTTCCTAGCTCCAGGATGAGAATTATGGGCGCATGATCACTGATTGTTATTGAGCCTATATTACAATCCACAACTTTATGTATATATTGTTTGGGGACACAGAACATATCTATGCGTGAGTAGCTCCTGTGCATGTTAGAAAATAAGCTACAGTCCCTCCCCCTTGGGTTTTTATGTCTCCATGGGTCTACTAATCCTAGCTCCTCTAGCATATTATTTAATGTTTTGGATTTTTTTGATTGATTGCGCTCATCTGGTAATCTATCCAGCCTCCCATCGAGAACAGCATTAAAGTCTCCACCAAGTATTATCATACCTTTGGCGTTTCCAGCAATTATATTTCAAATGTCTCTAAAGGAAGAGTGATCATCTTCCGTTGGTGCATAGATATTTAGTATCGATACTTCCTTCCCACTTATTGTACCAATTACATTTACGTATCTCCCCAGTGTGTCCTGGAGCACTTTCCCTACGGAAAAAAACTACATTTCTATTGAAAAGGATGGCCACCCCTCTCCTTTTCCCATAGGAGGCGCTAAATACCTCACCCACCCACTCTCTTCGAAGCTTTTTGTGTTCAGTTTCCACCAAATGGGTTTCCTGTATCAATGCGACTCCACATCCAAGGTTTTTAATTGACTAAGAATTTTTCTCCTCTATAGGGTGATTTAGACCATGAACATTATAGCTTACTATCTTTAAGTTAGTCAGTATCCGTCATTGTATATTCCACTAATTGCTTTCTGTACCATTTTTGTTTCTTACTCTGGTTGGCCTGTGAATGTCCTCTATACTCCCAATACGATTTACTGAACTGCGATGCTGTGGTATTACTCCATACATAATAGAACATTTGCAAAACAAACAAATCAGGGAACATTAGAACTTAGCACACAAGACGAGAAAAAATATATATACTTCCTACCAACCCCGCCCAGCTGGACACCCCGAACAAACTGGTGTGCCTGCTCCTCGTAGAAAGGAGAAGAGATGTGACTAAGTCTCTCCTGGGTAAGCCCACATATGTGTGGTTGCAACTACTTAAGGTTGCTCAAAATCCCACTTTGGGAATCCTAAATTACAGTTATAAACTAAAATAAATGGCAGGTATATAGCCCCCCCCCCCCCCCCCCGTGAGAGCCCCCTCAGTCCCTCTCTTAAATAGTACATTTAAATCAAGTAGAAAAATAGAATACAAAACCAGCCTTGATACATATTATCGAACATGGCATAGCTAACTTTCTTTAAAACAACACAACAAAATATATATACATATTATTAATCTGCTTAATTATGTCAATAGTCTTTTGCTGTCATTTAACCCAAGGACCCACGTTTCTGTAGTTTTCAAACCTGTCTACAGTCCTTCTCTTATGATGCCCAAAATGGTGCGAAGATCATCCCCTGACAAAGTTACTATTCCTCTCTGCCCCCTGGCTTTATTATTGACCACTGACCAGTGGTCCTGCAGCAGGCACGTGCCGTGAGTAATGAGCCAGGGTAGGCAGTGGCTTTTAAAAATCTTGAAAACCGCGCATGCGCAGATGATTCTCTCCCCGGTGAGCTGTCAGCCGGGTTTTTTTAAAAACCTTCAAACTGCGCATGCGCGAAAATCGTGGAAACCGCGCATGCGCACTTTGTTCCCTTACCGGTAAACTGCCGATCGCCTTTTTAAAAATTCTTGGGAACCGCGCATGCGCACTTTGTTCCCTCCCCGGTGAACTGCATTCGGCTTTTTTAAATCGTGGAAACTGCGCATGCGCACTTTGTTCCCTTACCGGTAAACTGCCGATCGCCTTTTTAAAAATCTTGGAAACTGCGCATGCGCACTGTTCCCTTACCGGTGAACTGTCATTCGGCTTTTTTTTAATCGTGGAAACCGCGCATGCGCACATTGCTCTCTCGACTTTTAACAAGTAATTTCTCTTCAATAGGTCCTATCTCTTAATAAAGTATTTAAAAACATATAGCTCAGATAAATGTACTTACCATATTATTTGTACACAAAATCCATTCTTCTCTCTTTGTTTGCAGCAAAAATATCCATCACTTTTTCATAGAAATTAGCAGTGGGATTTTGCTCCATCTGAGTAAATCTTTCCTTTTCAATAGAAATTAAAGCAAGTGATGAAAGCCTTTCATTGGACATTCTATTCCTGGTGAAGCTTTTAATTCTTTTCAAAGCTGAAAATGATCTCTCAACAGAAACTGTTGTCGCAGGAATTGTTAAAATTAATTGTAGCAGCTTCACGGCTTCAGGGAACGTTTGTTCCAATCCAACTTGAAATATAAAAACAAGTAAATCTTTAAATGATTTATCCCGAAACACTTGTGCATTGTAAATTCCAGCTAGATCCGCTTTCAGTCTTATGACATCAAAGAAGTTACCGTAGTTTCTTTCTAAACTTTCTATTGCCTCCTGATCAATTTGACAAGCAAGTTTTTGAAACTTGTTTCCATCAACTAAGGAAATGAATTGTAAATTTCTGAAGTCGCTGTATCTTGCTTCCATATGCTTCAATATATCAACCAATATCAGATCAAATATTCGTGCTCTCTCTTCTTTAATTGGACGTTTTGAACGAGATTTTGATTCAGTCAGGTCATTTTCTTTGCAATATTCTTCAAACTTTTCATGAATGTCATCAAAATATAGGCGCAGATCCTCAAGCGAATGTATTGTTTCATTGATTCTTTCAATGCAATAAGGAATATCTATAATTTTAGTTTGCAAAATGTTGTAGAGAGTGTCAGTTTTAATGAAAATTTCATTATAAACCATAAGAAGAAAGTATGTAGAATCTTTCGTTAGCCAAGCATAAAACCCATTGCTCCTCACCAAAGTTTCAGGATCCCACAATAAAGGATTGCTGTTAATGCTGACAAAAAGTTTACAGAGGTCTCCATGATATTGCAAAATAGTTTGGATTTGCTTTGAGTTTGAAGTCCATCTGGTTGGTGCTGCCTTTGGAATGCGTTTCTGCACTATTTCATCAAGAAATTGCGTTCGTTTTGTAGAATGACTAAAAAATGAGGCAAGAGCGTCAATGGTCTTGAAAAGGCCTGTACATTCAGGTATGAATTTAGCTGACTGAGACAGAACAAGGTTCAACTTATGTGCATAGCAGTGGGTAAATAAAGCTGATGGTGCCTTTTCTCTTACTTTAGCTTGAACACCATTTAGGTTTGATGCCATTACCATTGCTCCATCGTATGTCTGTACTACAAGTTTCTCAGCACAAGTATATTTGTGTAAGTTATTGAATATGCATTCTGTTACACTAGTAGCAGTTCTGTCCTTAAGTTTGTCAAAACCTATAAATGCTTCTTTAATTTCAGAGTCCAATACATACCGGAATACTGTGGAGCACTGAGCTGTATTTGAAATATCAGTGGATTCATCCACTTCTATGGCAATGAATGGGGCTTTTGCGATCTCTTCTTTAATATTATTTACTACAACTGTGCCTACTGCTTCAATCAAGTCATTTTGTATCTTGTTAGAAATGCCAGAAAAAACGGATGAACTCTGTAAATGATGTGCCAATTTTTCATCAAATTTTGCAGTATATTTCAGTAATTCAATATAGTTTCCACGATTTAGTGATTCTTTGTTCTCATTATCACCGCGAAAAGCAAGTTCTTGTCTGATCAAAAAGCAAGTAGCACATATTAACTTTTTTAGTATCTCTCTGTTCTCCTTAACTTTTTCATTGTGAATATCGATGCTAAGTTGCTTCTGCTTATCTATGAGCAAGTCAATCCGTGTAGATCCAAATGTCTTCAATGCTATTTGGCTTTCATAATGCACAGCAGATCTCTCGTGTTTGTTTAAAGCATTAGGCAAATTATTTAAATCACTGTATCCACCTGCTACCCATACAGTTCCACTAGATACAGAAAATAACAGGCACGGGAAACAAAACAATCTATTTGTTGAAATACAACCACATAGCCACTCTTTCCTGTTGTACCAAGCTGGTTTAAATGTTCTAATTATTTTTGTTCCTTTGCGCTGTTGAAGTTCTTTAAGGTCTGGCGTTGGTCAGCCATTTTTAATTATTTTGGTCTTTTCCTCGTAAGTTTGCTTCGAGAAACTTTTCAGGTAAGCACTATCCATCTTCGAAAATCCCGCTAAGAAACTTGCGCATGCGCAGTGCGCAGTAGGCTGGTGCGCATGCGCAGTAGGCTGGTGCGCAAAGCAGTGCGCAAAGCAGCACATACACGCATCCCACGCTGTAAAGGCAGAGTTTCAGCTGCCTTTACGGACCGCTCCCATTGACGGCTTGAAGCAGCGTCGACGGCACGTGAGTACCTCATACGTCCGCGTTTAAAACACACTGCTGATGAAAGGCACGGGAGAATTATGCCTCCCTAAGAGATCGATCTCTTAGGGAGGCATAATTCTCCCGTGCCTTTACTATTTATGACTATTTTATATATGTTTTATATATAGTTTATATACATTTTATATATATAAAATAATTACTATTTTATAATTTTAGGCAGGGTAGGCACTGCCTACCCTGCCTACCCTGACGGCACGTGCCTGTCCTGCAGCAACTCTCCGTTCAGTTCTGTTCAGCTCATCTCTGGACTCCGTTCTGATGTGGATCCCCATCTTCTCCAGCTGCTCGATCAGTGTCTTGAAGGCCTTAACTCCGGAATCTAGGAAAATCCGGAGCTGCGCCAGAAGAGACTTGGCTCTGATGTTTTTCTCCCGCAGTTGCTTAATCACCTGATGTACCTCCTTGCGCTTTCTCTGGACATCTGGCGAGTAATCTTGGTCAAAATAAACTCTGTCCCCCTCGTATGTTATCTTTCGTTGCTGCCAAGCCTGTTGCAACACAATATCTTTTGTGTAATAGTCCAAAAATCTGACTATTATGGATCTTGGTGGGGCTTGCTCTACTCTCGGTCTGTCTGCGAGGGACCTGTGTGCTCTCTCAATATGGATAGTTAAATCTTCTGGGAGTTCTAGGGAGTTCCTCCTTTGTTTTTTCCTTTCCTTTCCCTCTGTAACTCCGTAGATCCGCAAGTTCTTACGCCTCGCTCGATTTTCCAGGTCCGAGCATTTCTCCACTAGCTTAGCCTCTCTGTGTAGCAGGTACTTGATAGCCCTCTCGTGTCGCATTCCCCTGTCTTCTGTTGAACTTACTCTAACCTCCATTTCATTCAATTTCCCCTCCAGCTTTACAATTCGAACCGTTAAGTCCCTCATATTATCCTCCACTCTCGCTAGTCTCTGTTTAGTGTCTTCTGAAGTCTCTTTGTGTTCTTTTCTCATCTCGCGCAACTCGCAGAGAATTAGCGAGCCTTCCTTGTCGGACTCACCGTTGTCATGCAGGGAGTCGGTCGGCTTTTGTCCTTCATTTTTTCCTTTTCTCCCGGGTTCAGACGCTTTATGTCGGCCCATCATGTTCGCTAGTCGCCAACACACCTATAGCAGAGTATGCCTCGATATTTGTTTTATATATGGCTGGTTTGAAGTGGGCCTCTCAGAGAGCACGTCGGCTACACAGTCCTCGCTATCATGGCATCACCGGAAGTCGTGAACCATTAATTTAAAGCAACTGCTGCATTTACACTGTATGCTCACCCGAGATCCGAACATGTCTGGCCATAGCAGCTGCTGTCAACATCAAATGGTTGCTGTCCAGCTCCCCTGCGCGCGGTGCCTCTTGAAACGGCTGCGGGCGGCGCGAGGCCGAGTTACATCAACCCCCGACCAAAGCTCTGGTTATCGACGCGCGCTGGCATTTCGCTGTCAGCCTCCGTCTTCCTCCTACTGCCTCTCCGTCCATCTGTGATTCTCTTCTGTGTCCCTCTCTGCTCCACCCTCCTCCTACTCTTTCCCCCCGACTACTCCCCCCCCCCCCCCTAACTGCTGATAATCGTTTCCGCCGCTGTTAACCGCTCCTAACGACACAGCTGTAAGCGATGGTCAAGTGAACTTGTCCGTGAAGCCCCGTCGGAGGACCAAGATCCCAAACACGTCTTGCCTCAGAGACTTGGCAGCCATTCTCCCCGCTAAACTCATCTTCGGTGAACCTGAGTCCAACTGTCTCTTTCGCTCCGCCCCGCCCACATTCCAGAATCGCTTCGCCCCGCGCACAACCCAGAACATTCCAGCCCGAACAACTGTAGGCGCTGTAATCCACCTCCCCTCAGCTGTTGACGCCCGTTATTTCCAGCTCACTCGCGTTGCCCGCTGGGAAGCCGTTTCCAGAACGTTCTTCGCCAAATGTCATTCGCGCTTCGTATCTCAACAACGAAGTTCGGAAGCCGATTATCAGATTATCAGAACACTGGTATTTTATTTTGTTTTGAAAATCTATTAATTTTTTATTACATTCATTATTTCGATTTAGACCATTTTAAAAAGGTAGATAGTTTTTTTTTTCAAATGTAGACAATTTTTTCAATATTTATTTATATTTGAATAATTATTTTTGAAAAGATTATTGCATAACTGTTTAAAAACTGAAATTGCTTTTCTTTAATTTCAGTTCAATTATTGTCAATTATTGAGTAAATGATGATTGCCAAGATATTGATGTTTGATGATTTGGTGCTGGTTATGGCATTGAGTATCAAGGTTATGTGCTTATATATTCTGCCTTGTGGAAAATTATCTTTACTTTTCTGTTGTTTGACATGAGTGTTACTTTCCACTTTGGTCTATTGTCGAGTTATTTTGTATGTAAGCATTGACTGCATTTTCTCAGAGTTGCAGTGGAATTGAAAATTGTCTAACCATCATAGATTATCAACTTTGGATCTTAAGATGGATGAATGGTCAGTATTTGAAAATATTTGAGGAGAGTGCAGTGTTTTTTTTTAAAAATCCTTGATACATATGTACTTCTGTTTTATCAGAATGCCCTAATACCATGCAGTTCAAATGCTGTCACTGTCACCTAATTTCTCGATCCCAGATATTTAGACTCGGGGTCTTTGGGATTTGCGAGAAATAAAGCAAGGACAGCATGGAACAATTATTGCCTTTAGAAGTTTCAGGGCTCGAAATTAGCGGTTGCCCGGGTGCCATTGACCATTACAAAACTCTATCAGATGCAATGTCTTTCAGCGGGGTCACAGTGGCGCAGCGGTAGAATTGCTGCCTCACAGCGCCAGAGACCTGGGATCGATCCCGGCTACGGGTGCTGTCTGTACGGAGTTTGTACGTTCACCTCGTGACCTCTGTGGCTTTTCTCCGGTATCTCCGGTTTCCTCCCACACTCCAAAGACGTGCAGGTTTTCAGGGTAATTGGCTTGGTGTCAGTGTAAATTGTCCCTAGTGTGCGTGTGTGTAGGATGGTGTTAATGTGTGGTGATCGCTGGTCGGTGTGGGCCGAAGGGCCTGTTTCAACGATGTATCTTTGAAACTAAAATGCTTTGACTGATGACGGCCAATGCGGGCGAGCATGGGGGGGGGGGGGGGGGGGGGGGCGAGAACAATGTGGGACCCGGCGTGGGAGGGGAAGTGGGAAATGGGGGGGGGGGGGTGCGAAAACATAGGGACTTGGCAGGAAGGGGGACCAAGAACAATGAGTGTCCGGGTGTGGGAGGAAGAGGAAGGGGGACCGAGAACAAAGATGGACCCGGCGGTGGAGGAAGAAGGGGGAGGGGGGGGGCGGCAAGAACAAAGATGGCCACCGGGGCGGGGGGGGTAAGGGGGGATTTTTTGTGTCTCCTGAAGGGGAAGTGGAATCAAGGGGTAAAGATTGACTGGAAGCATTGTGGAATCACACACGGACTTACAGATGAGTTAGCAAGAAATGGCCATTTAAAAATAACCTCTCTGCATCGCGCAAGATCATACGTTCACAAGTGACAGGAGCAGAATTAGGCCATTCGGCCCATCGACTACTCAGCCATTCAATCATGGCTGATCTATCTCTCCCTCCCAACCCCATTCTCCTGCCTTCTCCCCATAACCTCCAATGCCCGTTTAGGCTGAAGACAGACACAAAATGCTGGAGTAGCTCAGCGGGACAGGCGGCATCTCTCGAGAGAGAGAGAAGGAATGGGGTGACGTTTCGGATCGAGACCCTTCTTCAGAAGTTTAGGTTGGAGATACAGCAGGGAAACCGGCCCTTCGGCCCACTGAGTCCGTACCGACCAGCGATCCCCTGGTTCGAGACCCTTCTTCGGACTGAGAAACAAGGGAGAGCTAGGTAATGCCAGAATTTATTTCAAGAGGGCTTGTACCTAAAAGGCAGTGGGCAGATGGAATGTGCTATAGACCTGCACGGGAAGGTAGACGCTCCCACCAAAACAAAACCAACATCAGTTAAACTATATTAAACTAAACATAGTCTAAACTACACTAAATTAAACTGATTAAAACTAAAAAAACCGAATCTGTGGGCAGGTGCTATAGACCTGCACGGGAAGTTAGACGCTCCCGCCCCCACGAGTCTCGGGCAGATGGGGCTCATCAGCCTGGAAAGGCAGTCCATCTAGGAGAGGGAAAACTCTGATTTAAAACCTCCACTGCCTTGTGGCCATATCCAATCATGGAAAAGGCTCCAGGAGTAAACCTCAAGAAAATCCGGAGTCGGTGCCCCTGAGGCAGTTTGTCGTTGTCTACAACCTCGCTCTGGCAATTCCTGCGACGGCGCCGGTGCCAAACTGTAACGGCCCTGCTGTTCCTTTGGATCGATCAGCAATGTGGAGAGGGCGGACGTGCTGCATGGGCAACAGCCTGTCCTCCATATGACATCGCCCAGGCTTGCATCCGAGTACACAACACCTGCAAACTAGGATGCGTCGCCCATGGTCAGTCATGACCAAGAGGGGCCTACCTGTACACAAACACAGGGATGTAATGCTGAGGCTCTATAAGGCGCTGGTCAGGTTGCATTTGGAGTATTGTGAGCTGTTTTGGGCACCATTTCTGAGGAAGGATGTGCTGGCCTTCGAACTAAGCTTAGCTGAGCTAAGATGAACTAAACTAAAGTCAAGTCAAGTCAACAATCTTCCCCTCCACCAGCCCCAAGCATCTCTCTTGCTGCACGGTTAGGGTCGCCAGCTGTCCCGTATTAGCCGGGATATCCCGTATATTGGGCTAAATTGGTTTGTCCCGTACGGGATCGCCCTTGTCCCATATTTGAATGCTACTACTCGGGTCGCATCACCCGCCCCGACGTAGTGCAGCCCATGGAGTGCAGCAGCAGCAGCACCACCTCGCCCGTGGCCCCGTCAGTTGGCAGCCCGGCCAGCTGTCCGACCTTCGGACCTTCGCCTACACCACCACCACCCCTCCTTCTCATGGCCGATCATCAGTTCACGAGTTGGATGGGGCGCCGGACTTAGCGCACAGTCCCCGGGGCCAAAACTCCTCAGCTGACCCGCCGGCTCGGCTTTGTGTGCAGTCCAGCACCCGGGCCAACTCATCATTCACCCAGCCACGGCCGAGCCGGTCAACTAATTGCCGTTGAGAATTTATCCCGTATTTTTTACATTTTTGTCCCTTGTTTGGGTGTGAGAAAGTTGGCGACACTGTGCGCGCTGCAGATTGTGTTACTGATGCATGGCGCAGCGTTGCAGGCTCTACTCTCACCCCTCTAAAGTTCGCACGCTTTCTGCAACGGAAAAAACTACGTCCCACCACAAATAAACACAAAAACACAAAAAGTAGCAGCGAGTTTGTGAAAAGACAGATCGAATCAGAATGATACCAAACGCTGCCTGGAGATAGATATCAGGCCACAGAATAACCCCACCAGCAAATAGACGGAGGATTTATAAAGTCATTTATGCAGCCATTTGGAGAGGGAGAGGGGAGGAGGAGAAAGGGGAAGGGGAGAGGGGAAGGGGGTGAGAGGGGGAGTGGAGAGAGGGAGTGAGGTGGGGAAAACGAGTGAGGGGGAGAGGGGTAAGGGGGAGAGATGAGGGATGAAAGCAAACTAAATTAAACTAAGCTAAACTAAATTATACTATTCTAAACTAAACTAAATTAAATTCAACTAACCTAAACTAAATCAAACTAAACTGACCTAAAGCAAACTACATGAAACTAAATTAAATTAATCTAAACTAAATTAGACACAATTAAACTACAACAATCTAAAATTAAATGATACTAATCTAAATAAATAAACTAATCTAAAGTAATCAAAACAAAACCAACATCAATTAAAGTATACTAAACGTAGTCTAAACTACACTAAATTAAACTGATTAAAACTAATAATCATATTAAATTAAACTCAATTAATCTCAAGTAAATGGAACTAAATTACACTTAATTAAACTCGTCTAATTTAAATTAAACTAATCAGTGGGCAGGTGCTATAGACCTGCACGGGAAGGTAGACGCTCCCGCCCCCACGAGTCTCGGGCAGATGGGGTTCGTCAGCCTGGGAAGGCAGTCCATCTAGGAGAGGGAAAACCCTGATTTAAAACCTCCACTGCCTTGTGGCCATATCCAGTTGTGGAAAAGGCTCCTGGAGTAAACCTCAAGAAAATCCGGAGACGGAGCCCCTAAGGCAGTTCGTTGTTGTCAACAACTTTGCGCTAGCAGCTCCTGCGACGTGCTGGTGCCAAACTAACGGCCCTGCTGTTCCTTTGGATCGATCAGCGACGTGGAGAGGGGGACGTGCTGCATGGGCAACAGCCTGTCCTCCATATGACATCGCCCAGGCTTGCATCCGACCACACATCACCTGCAAACTAGGATGAATCACCCATGTTCAGTCATGACCGAGGGGGGCCTATCTGTACACAAACACAGGGATGTAATGCTGAGGCTCTATAAGGCGCTGGTCAGGCTGCATTTGGAGTATTGTGAGCTGTTTTGGGCACCATATCTGAGGAAGGATGTGTTGGCCCTCGAACTAAGGAAGAAGGGGGAGGGGGGGGGGGCGGCAAGAACAAAGATGGCCACCGGGGCGGGTGGGGTAAGGGGGGATTTTTTGTGTCTCCTGAAGGGGAAGTGGAATCAAGGGGTAAAGATTGACTGGAAGCATTGTGGAATCACACACGGACTTACAGATGAGTTAGCAAGAAATGGCCATTTAAAAATAACCTCTCTGCATCGCGCAAGATCATACGTTCACAAGTGACAGGAGCAGAATTAGGCCAATCGGCCCATCGACTACTCAGCCATTCAATCATGGCTGATCTATCTCTCCCTCCCAACCCCATTCTCCTGCCTTCTCCCCATAACCTCCAATGCCCGTTTAGGCTGAAGACAGACACAAAATGCTGGAGTAGCTCAGCGGGACAGGCGGCATCTCTCGAGAGAGAGAGAAGGAATGGGGTGACGTTTCGGATCGAGACCCTTCTTCAGAAGTTTAGGTTGGAGATACAGCAGGGAAACCGGCCCTTCGGCCCACTGAGTCCGTGCCGACCAGCGATCCCCTGGTTCGAGACCCTTCTTCGGACTGAGAAACAAGGGAGAGCTAGGTAATGCCAGAATTTATTTCAAGAGGGCTTGTACCTAAAAGGCAGTGGGCAGATGGAATGTGCTATAGACCTGCACGGGAAGGTGGACGCTCCCACCAAAACAAAACCAACATCAGTTAAACTATATTAAACTAAACATAGTCTAAACTACACTAAATTAAACTGATTAAAACTAAAAAAAACGAATCTGTGGGCAGGTGCTATAGACCTGCACGGGAAGTTATTTCCTGAGACGTGCTGGTCTATAGCACCTGCCCACTGATTAGTTTAATTTAAATTAGACGAGTTTAATTAAGTGTAATTTAGTTCCATTTACTTGAGATTAATTGAGTTTAATTTAATATGATTATTAGTTTTAATCAGTTTAATTTAGTGTAGTTTAGACTACGTTTAGTATACTTTAATTGATGTTGGTTTTGTTTTGATTACTTTAGATTAGTTTATTTATTTAGATTAGTATCATTTAATTTTAGATTGTTGTAGTTTAATTGTGTCTAATTTAGTTTAGATTAATTTAATTTAGTTTCATGTAGTTTGCTTTAGGTCAGTTTAGTTTGATTTAGTTTAGGTTAGTTGAATTTAATTTAGTTTAGTTTAGAATAGTATAATTTAGTTTAGCTTAGTTTAATTTAGTTTGCTTTCATCCCTCATCTCTCCCCCTTACCCCTCTCCCCCTCACTCGTTTTCCCCACCTCACTCCCTCTCTCCACTCCCCCTCTCACCCCCTTCCCCTCTCCCCTTCCCCTTTCTCCTCCTCCCCCTCTCCCTCTCCAAATGGCTGCATAAATGACTTTATAAATCCTCCATCTATTTGCTGGTGGGGTTATTCTGTGGCCTGATATCTATCTCCAGGCAGCGTTTGGTATCATTCTGATTCGATCTGTCTTTGGCCCCGGGGACTGTGCGCTAAGTCCGGCGCCCCATCCAACTCGTGAACTGATGATCGGCCATGAGAAGGAGGGGTGGTGGTGGTGTAGGCGAAGGTCCGAAGGTCGGACAGCTGGCCAGGCTGCCAACTGACGGGGCCACGGGCGAGGTGGTGCTGCTGCTGCTGCACTCCATGGGCTGCACTACGTCGGGGCGGGTGATGCGACCCGAGTAGTAGCATTCAAATATGGGACAAGGGCGGTCCCGTACGGGACAAACCAATTTAGCCCAATATACGGGATATCCCGGCTAATACGGGACAGCTGGCGACCCTAACCGTGCAGCAAGAGAGATGCTTGGGGCTGGTGGAGGGGAAGATTGTTGACTTGACTTGACTTTAGTTTAGTTCATCTTAGCTCAGCTAAGCTTAGTTCGAAGGCCAGCACATCCTTCCTCAGAAATGGTGCCCAAAGCAACTCCTGCGACGGCGCCGGTGCCAAACTGTAACGGCCCTGCTGTTCCTTTGGATCGATCAGCGACGTGGAGAGGGGGACGTGCTGCATGGGCAACAGCCTGTCCTCCATATGACATCACCCAGGCTTGCATCCGACCACACATCACCTGCAAACTAGGATGAATCACCCATGTTCAGTCATGACCGAGGGGGGCCTACCTGTACACAAACACAGGGATGTAATGCTGAGGCTCTATAAGGCGCTGGTCAGGCCGCATTTGGAGTATTGTGAGCTGTTTTGGGCACCATATCTGAGGAAGGATGTGCTGGCCCTCGAACTAAGCTAAGCTGAGCTAAGATGAACTAAACTAAATTAAAGTCAAGTCAAGTCAACCATCTTCCCCTCCACCGGCCCCAAGCATCTCTCTTGCTGCACGGTTAGGGTCGCCAACTGTCCCGTATTAGCCGGGACATCCCATATATTCGGCTAAATTAGTTTGTCCCGTACGGGACTGCCCTTGTCTCGTATTTGACTGCTACTACTCGGGTTGAGGGGACTGTCGGGTCGGAGCGCCGCGTCTGGCCCCGCCTCACCCGTCCCGACGTAGTGCAGCCTATGGAGTGCAGCAGCAGCGCCTCGCCCGTGGCCCCGTCAGTTGGCAGCCCGGCCGGCTGTCCGACCTTCGCTGACCGCCGACACCACCACCACCCCTCCTTCTCGTGGCCGATCATCGGTTCATGAGTTGGACGGGGCGCCGGACTTTCCTTGTGGCCCCCCACCCAAAACTCCTCAGCTGGCCCGCCGGCTGGGCTTTGCGTGCAGTCCAGCACCCGGGCCAACTCATCATTCACCTAGCCACGGCTGAGTCGGTCAACAAATTGCTGTCGGGAATTTGTCCTGTATTTTGACCTTTTGTCCCTTATTTGAGTGTGAGAAAGTCGGCGACACTGTGCGCGCTGCAGATTGTGTTACTGATGCATGGCGCAGCGTTGCAGACTCTATTCTCGCCCCTCTAAAGCCGGCACGCAACGGAAAAAACTGCGCCCCAAAAACACGAAAAATAGCAGCGAGTTTGTGAAAAGACAGATCGAATCAGAATGATACCAAACGCTGCCTGGAGATAGATATCAGGCCACGGAATAACCCCACCAGCAAATAGATGGAGGATTTATAAAGTCATTTATGCAGCCATTTGGAGGGAGGGAGAGAGTGAGAGGCAGTGGAGAGGCGGAGGGGGGGAGAGAGAGAGGAGAGGGGGAGAGAGAGGAGAGTGGGCAGAAGCATGGAATATGCAGTTTAATGTGGATGAATGTGAGTATATTCACTTTGGTGGCAAGGACAGGAAGGCAGATTATTATCTTAATGGTGTCAGATTAGGAGAAGGGGAGCGTAGGTTCACCAGGTTAATTCCCAGGATAGCGGGACTGACATATAATGAAAGAATGGAGCGACTGGGCTTGTGCACTCTGGAATTTAGAAGGATGAGAGGATACCTTATAGAAACTTAAAGGATTAGACAGACTAGATGCTGGAAAAATGTTCCCCATGTTCGGGGAGTCCAGAACCAGGGGTCGCAGTTTAAGCATAAGTGGTAGGCTATTTAGGACTATGATGCTTTTTCACCCAGAGAGTTGTGAATCTGTGGAATTCTCTGCCACAGAAGGCAGTGGAGGCGAATTCACTGGATGTTTTCAAGAGAGAGTTAGATGTCGCTCTTAGGGCTAACGGAATCAAGAGATATGGGGAGAAAGCAGGAACAGGGTACTGATTCTGGATGATCAGCCATGATCATATTAAATGGTGGTGCTGGCTCGAAGGGCCGAATGGCCTACTCCTGCACCAATAGACAATAGGTGCAGGAGAAGGCCATTCGGCCCTTCAAGCCAGCACCACCATTTAATGTGATCATGGCTTATCATCCCCAATCAGTACCCCATTCCTCCCCATATCCCCTGACTCCGCTATTTTTAAGAGCCCTATCGAGCTCTCTCTTGAAAGCATCCAGAGAATCTGCCTCTACTGCCCTCGGAGGCAGAGAATTCCACAGACTCACATCTCTCTGTGAGAAAAAGTGTTTCCTCGTCTCCGTTCTAAATGGCTTGCTACTTATTCTTAAACTGCGGCCCATGGACTCCCTTAACATCGGGAACATGTTTCCTGCCTCTAGCGTGTCCAAACCCTTAACAATCTTATATGTTTCAATGAGATCCCCTCTCCTAAACTCCAGAGTGTACAAGCCCAGCCGCACCATTCTCTCAATATATAACAGTCCTGCATCCTAGGAATTAACCTTGTAAACCTACGATGCACTCCCTCAATAGCAAGAATGTCCTTCCTCAAAGGACCTCTTTGGTCCTATATGTAACTCCTTGTGTTATAAAGGCCAACATGCCGTTCGCTTTCTTCACTGCCTGCTGTCCCTGCATGCTTACTTTCATAGACTGATGAACAAGGCCCCCAGATCCCGTTGTACTTCCCCTTTTCCCAACGACGCCATTTAGATAGTAACCTGCCTTCATGTTTTTGCTACCAAAGTGGATACCCTCACATTTATCCACATTAAACTGCATCTGCCATGCATCTGCCCACTTCCCCAACCTGTCCAAGTCACCCTGCATTCTCATAGCATCCTCCTCACAGTTCACACTGCCACCCAGCTTTGTGTCATCAAATTTGTTAATGTTGATTTGTTAATGTTACTTTGAATCGCTTCATCAAAATCATTGATATATTGACTACATCTACTGGCTCTCCCTTGTCCATTTTCCTAGTTACATCTTCAAATAATTCCAGAAGATTAGTCAGGCATGATTTCCCCTTCGAAAATCCATGCTGACTCGGACCGATCCTGTTTTATTGCTATCCAAATGTGCGGCTATTTCATCTTTTATAATTGACTCCAGCATCTTCCCCACCACCGATGTCAGGCTAACTGGTCTATATTTTGGTCTAACTGGTCTAACTGGTCTGAATTTTTCAAAATTCCTTAGATTCTGGAGTAGTTCCTGAGGATTGGAGGGTAGCTAATGTAACCCCACTTTTTAAAAAAGGAGGGAGAGAGAAAGCGGGGAATTACAGACCAGTTAGTCTAACATCGGTAGTGGGGAAACTGCTAGAGTCAGTTATTAAAGATGGGATAGCAGCACATTTGGAAAGTGGTGAAATCATTGGACAAAGTCAGCATGGATTTACGAAAGGTAAATCATGTCTGACAAATCTGATAGAATTTTTCGAGGATGTAACTAGTAGAGTGGATAAGGGAGAACCAGTGGATGTGTTATATCTAGACTTTCAGAAGGCTTTCGACAAGGTCCCGCATAAGAGATTAGCATACAAACTTAAAGCACACGGTATTGGGGGTTCAGTATTGATGTGGATAGAGAACTGGCTAGCAGACAGGAGGCAAAGGGTAGGAGTAAACGGGTCCTTTTCAGAATGGCAGGCAGTGACTAGTGGGGTGCCGCAAGGCTCAGTGCTGGGACCCCAGCTATTTACAATATATATTAATGATTTGGACGAGGGAATTCAATGCAACATCTCCAAATTTGCAGATGATACCAAGCTGGGGGGTATAGTTAGGTGTGAGGAGGATGCTTGGAGGCTACAGGGTGATTTGGATAGGCTGAGTGAATGGGCAGATGCATGGCAGATGCAGTACAATGTGGATAAATGTGAGGTTATCCACTTTGGTGGCAAAAACATGAGGGTAGACTATTATCTGAATGGTGGCAGATTAGGTAAGGGGGAGATGCAACGAGACCTGGGTGTCATGGTACACCAGTCATTGAAAGTAGGCATGCAGGTGCAGCAGGCAGTGAAGAAAGCAAATGGTATGTTAGCATTCATAGCGAAAGGATTTGAGTATAGGAGCAGGGAGGTTCTACTGCAGTTGTACAGGGTTTTGGTGAGGCCACACCTGGAGTACTGCGTACAGTTTTGGTCTCCAAATCTGAGGAAAGACATCCTTGCCATAGAGGGGGTACAGAGAAGATTCACCAGACTGATTCCTGGGATGTCAGGACTTTCATATGAGGAAAGATTGGATAGACTCGGTTTGTACTCGATGGAATTTAGAAGATTGAGGGGGGATCTTATAGAAACCTACAAAATTCTTAAGGGGTTGGACAAGCTAGATGCTGGAAGATTGTTCCCGATGTTGGGGGAGTCCAGAACAAGGGGTCACAGTCTAAGGATAAGGGGGAATTCCTTTAGGACCGAAATGAGGAAAACATTCTTTACACAGAGAGTGGTGAGTCTCTGGAATTCTCTGCCACAGAAGGTAGTTGAGGCCAGTTCATTGGCTATATTTAAGAGGGCGTTAGATGTGGCACTTGTGGCTAAAGGGATCAGGGGGTATGGAGAGAAGGCAGGTACGGGATACTGAGTTGGATGATCAGCCATGATCACATTGAATGGCGGTGCAGGCTCGAAGGGCCGAATGGCCTACTCCTGCACCTATTTTCTATGTTTCTATGTTTCTATATGTTTCTATGTGTGGGGTGGTGCGATGTTCTGGGCTGCGTCCACAACTCTTGCGGGTCTTGGACGGAGCCGTTCCCAAACCGTGCCGTGATGCGTCCCCGTTAAGATGCTTTTTCTCTACGCCCCATCTGTATAAAGTATAACGACTCCCTTATCAGCTGAGTCATCAGTTTCTTTGAGGTGAGTAACTCACCGGAAGCTGGGTGTGATAGTGGTTCAGGGCTGAGCATTATCTGAAGTGTCTCATCGAGTCCCAGCTACAGACCCAGACGCACACAGGAGAGATGAGGTCTCTCCAGAGCCTGACGTTCCTGCTCCTCGTCTCCGCAGCCCAGGTAACTGGACTGGAGGGGAAGAGGTGCCACACTCCTGAGCCACCCAAGGTAAGACAAGATCCTGCAAACTCCACACAGAAAGTGCCCCCCTTGTGAACTGTGCAGGAAGGAACTGCAGACATAGAGAATCCTAGAGTGATACAGCATGGAAACGAGCCCTTCTGCCCAGCTCGCACACCGGCCAACATGTCCCTGCTACACTAGTCACCCCTGCCCACGTTTGGTCCATATCCCTCCAAATGTGTCCTATCCATGTACCTGTCCAACTGTTTTGTAAACGTTGGGATAGTCCCAGCCTCAACTACCTCCTCTGGCAGCTCGTTCCATACACCCACCACTCTAGCTGCAGGAGTAGGCCATTCGACCGTTCGATCCAGCACCGCCATTCAATGTGATCATGGCTGATCATCCCCAATCAGTACCCTGTTCCTGCCTTCTCCCCATATCCCCTGACTCCGCTATCTTTAAGAGCCCTATCTAGCTCTCTCTTGAAAGCATCCCGAGAACCGGCCTCCACCGCCCTCTGAGGCAGAGATTTCCACAGACTCACAACTCTCTGTGAGAAAAAGTGTTTCCTCGTCTCCGTTCTAAATGGCTTACTCCTTATTCTTAAACTGTGTGGCCCCTGGTTCTGAACTCCCCCAACATCGGGAACATGTTTCCTGCCTCTAGCGTGTCCAAACCCTTAATAATCTTATGTGTTTCAATAAGATCCCCTCTCATCCTTCTAAACCACAGAGTTTCCTCGCTGTTCCTCTCAAGTCTAATAGTCTCTTGCAGTGAATGGCGGTGTGCAGGGGAGGGGAGGGGGGGTGGAAATCGAGGGACAAGATTGTAAAACATGCATAAAGTTTATTTTCAATTTATGATCTAGGACAAGATAGTGTCGATGTTCTGTGATTTCATGCGGACCTATAATAAATCCTACAAGGACCAGGAAGGTAAGGTTCTGTGTCTCAAACCTGTGACTGTGGTAAACATAGAAAATAGGTGCAGGAGGAGGCCATTCAGCCCTTCAAGCCAGCACCGCCATTCATTGTGATCATGGCTGATCGTCCCCTATCAATAGCCCGTTCCTGCCTTCTCCCCATATCCCTTGACTCCACTAGCCCCTAGAGCTCTATCTAACTCTCTCTTAAATCCATCCATGAGTGATTTGGCCTCCACTGCCCTCTGTGGCAGGGAATTCCATAAATTCACAACACTCTGGGTGAAAATGTTTTCTCTCACCTCAGTTTTAAATGACCTCCCCTTTATTCTAAGACTGTGGCCCCTGGTTCTGGACTCGCCCAACATTGGGAACATTTTTCCTGCATCTAAATTGTCCAGTCCTTTTATAATTTTATATGTCTCTATAAAATCCCCCCTCATCCTTCTAAACTCCAGTGAATACAAGCCTAGTCTTTTCAATCTTTCCTCATGCGCCATCCCAGGGATCAATCTGGTGAACCTACGCTGCACTGCCTCAATCACAAGGATGTCCTTCCTCAAGTTAGGAGACCAAAACTGTACACAATACTCCAGATGTGGTCTCACCAGATGTGGACATTGTATCCATGCGTGGTTCCATCAGTTCAGTTTCAGTTTAGTTTATTGTCACATGTACCGAGGTACAGTGAAAAGCTTTTGTTGTGTGCTAACCAGTCAGCTGAAAGACAATACACGATTACGATCGAGCCGTTCACAGTATGCAGGATAAGGGAATAACGTTTAGTGCTAGGTAAAGCCAGCAAAGTCCGAACAAAGATAGTCCAAGAGTCACCAATGAGGTAGATAGTAGTTCAGCACTGCTCTCTGGTTGTGGTAGGATGATTCAGTTGCCTGATAACAGCCAGGAAGAATCTGTCCCCGAATCTGGAGGGGTGCGTTCGTTTTCACACTTCTGCACCTCTTGCCCAATGGGAGAGGGAGAGGGAGAAGAGGGAGTGACCGGGGTGAGACTGGTCCTTGATTATGCTGCTGGCCTTGCCGAGGCAGCGTGAGGTGCAAATGGAAGGTAGGTTGGGTTATGTGCCTGATGGTCTGGGCTGCGTCCACAACTCTCTGCAATTTCTCGTGGGTCTTGGCATGATATGATCTCTTTGGATAGCAAGTACGACAAAGCTTTTCACCGTACGTCAAAAGTTTGATCGTTCAATACAACGGCGGAAATCCAGGGGGGACTGAACTGGGGGGCGCGCCCCCTCTGTGTTTGACAGGTGGGGGACAAACCCCCCCCCCCCATGTTTTGTAATCTGGTGGAAAAAAAACTATTAAAATCTCCGCTTTCTGCGAGACTGTGGGGGTGACCCTTTCTCAGGGCTGAATCGGCCTGTTCGCGGGGCCTTTCATCGCCGCCCGGCACGGCTTAAAATCAGTTTGCACCCCAGCGGTATGAACATTGACTTCTCTAATTTCAGGTAATCCCTACTTTCTCCTCCCCTTCTCAGCTCTCCCTCAGCCCACTGGCTCTACCTCTTCCTTTCTTCTTCCTGCCCCCCCCCCAACACCCCACCCTCACATCAGTCTGAACCATTCCTCCAATTCGACGACCTTGAAAAAATCATCCACGCATTCATCTCCTCCCGCCTTGACTACTGCAACTCCCTATCCACTGGCATCAGCCAATCATCCCTGTCCCGCCTGCAATTGGTTCAAAAAGTCTCGCAGCGAGACTTCTGACGGGTACCCGTAAACGGGACCACATCACCCCGATCCTGGCCTCTGTCCACTGGCTCCCAGTACGGTACAGGATCAGCTTCAAGCTCCTCTTAGACGTATACAAAACCCTGAACGGGCTTGCCCCTCCCCACATCAAAAATCTTCTAACCCACCATTCTACCTCCAGGTCCCTCAGGTCGGCCGACTTGGGGCTGCAGATTATCCCGCAGTCTAGGTTTAAGCTCAGGGGCGACCGCACTTTTGCGGTTGCAGCACCTAGACTGTGGAACAGCATCCCTCTCCTCATCAGAACTGCCCCTTCCATCGACTCCTTTAAATCGAGGCTCAAAACCTATTTCTACTCCCTCGCTTTTTTTAGGCCCTCTGAGGGGGCGCAGTAAACAGTTTATGTATGTGTTGTTAGGTCTGTCTACCGTTGTATGTAGCACGTTAGTACCTGCACTGATGTGAAGCACTTTGGTGAACGTGAGTTGTTTTTAAATGTGCTATACAAATAAAATTGATTGAGTGATGATTGATTGAAGAAGGGTTTTGACCCGACACGTCGCCTTTTTCCTTCGCTTCATAAATGCTGAATTTCTCCAGCATTTTGGTCTACCTTCGATTTTCCAGCATCTGCAGTTCCTTCTTAAACAAGCGGCTTAAAATCAAACTGCTGCGTCGAGGCTCCCGATGTTGAAGCTCCAGCCGGCAGATATTAAACCGTGCCGGGCGCCAAGAAATTGTGTCCCCCATATTTTGATAGCAACTTCCGCCCCTGGTTCAACACTGATTTATTTTTCACAGATACAACCGCAAACGGTGAAATTATTTTTTGCTTAAATTATACATGCATGCTCTGCCACAGAAGACAGTGGAGGCCAATTCACTGGATGCTTTCATGAGAGAGTTAGATTTAGCTCTTGGGGCTAAAGGAATCAAGGGATATGGGGACAAGGCAGGAACGGGGTACTGATTGTGGATGATCAGCCATGATCATATTGAATGGCGGTGCTGGCTCGAAGGGCCGAATGGCTTACTCCTGCACCTAGTTTTTATGTTTCCTTGTTTCTGTAAGTGTGCGGGGATCGCCAGTCGGCGCGGACTCAATGGGCCTGTTTCTGCGCTGTATCGCTAAACGAAACTGAGCCCCGGACTGATCCTAAACCTAGATTTCTCCGGCTTCCTTTCAGAAGAGGCCCAACGTTTTAAGATCTTTGTGGAGAACCTGGAGTGGGCGAGACAGCAACAGGAAACGGAGATCGGGAGCGCTAGATACGGGGTCACCAAGTTCAGCGACATCTCAGGTACGACGTCGAAGGCACCATCTCTGAGGAAGGTAGACAAAAATGCTGGAGAAATTCAGCGGGTGAGGCAGCATCTATGGAGCGAAGGAATAGGTGACGTTCCCTAAGGGTCTCGACCCGAAACGTCGCCTGTCCCTTCGCTCCATAAATGCTGCCTCACCCGCTGAGTTTCTCCAGCTTTTTTCGGCTACCTTCGATTTTTCCAGCATCTGTAGGTCCTTCTTAAACATCTCTGAGAAAGGATGTGCCGGCTCTGGAGAGAGTCCAGAGGAGGTTTACGAGAACGATCCCAGGAATGAGTGTGTTAACCTATGATGAGCGTTTGTCGGCACTGGGCCTGTACTCGCTGGAGTTTAGAAGAATGAGGGGGACCTCGTTGAAACGTACAGAATAGTGAAAGGCCTGGATAGAGTGGAGGTGGCACTAGTGGAAGAGTCTAGGACCAGAGGGCACAGCCTCAGAATTAAAGGACGTTCCTTTAGGAAGGAGATGAGGAGGAATTTCTTTAGTCAGAGGGTGGTGAATCTGTGGAATTCTTTGCCACAGAGGGCTGATGAGGCCAAGTCAGTGGATATATTTAAGGCAGAGATGGATAGATTCATGATTAGGGTGTCGGGGGTTATGGGGAGAAGGCAGGAGAATGGGGTTAGGAGGGATAGATACATCAGCCTGATTGAATGCGGAGGAGACTCGATGGGCCGAATGGCCTTATTCCATTGAGCTGTAGTTTCAATGATGCAACTAGCAAACAGGCCCTTCGGCCCATCCCAACCACCCTCTCCAGATAGGGAGAGAGAAGATTTACGAGGCTGTTGCCAGGATTAGAACACCTGAGCTGTGGGGAGAGGTTGAGCAGGCTGAGTCTCTATTCCTTGGAGCGCAGGAGGATGAGGGGTGATCTTATACAGGTGTCTAAAATCATGAGAGGAATAGATCGGGTAGACGCATAGAGTCTCTTGCCCAGAGTAGGGGAATCGAGGACCAGAGAACATAGGTTTAAAGTGATGGGAAATCTGAGTGGTGACTTTTTCACACGGTGGGTGAATGGAACGAGCTGCTGGAGGAGGTAGTTGAGGCTGGGACTATCCCAACGTTTACGAAACAGTTAGACAGGTACATGGATAGGACAGGTTTGGAGGGATATGGACCACATGTGGGGAGGTGGGACTAGTGCAGCTGCGACATGTTGGCCGGTGTGGGCAAGTTGGGCCGAAGGGCCTGTTTCCACGCTGCGTGACTCTATGGCTCTGGAGTGAGTTGTGACTCCGTGACTCTATGACACCTGCACAGGGTGACACGGTGGCACAGCGCGAGATGCCCACGGGCCCGGTCAACACCCCGTCCCTCTGTAAGTCACCGCAACCTTTTCTCTTGCAGCTGAGGAATTCCAGCAGGGAAGCCGAGCACCGTCTAAACCATTACAATGCGAACAATTCTCGGACAAACTCCCAAACAACATCCCAAAGTTCGTGGACTGGCGGAAGATGAATTGTGTCACACGAGTTAAAAACCAGGTGAGGGTGATTTGCAAAGGTCAATAGTTCAATGGTCAGTGGTCAGGAGACAGGAACGGGGCACTGATTGGGGATGATCAGCCATGATCATAGAAACATAGAAATTAGGTGCAGGAGTAGGCCATTCGGCCCTTCGAGCCTGCACCGCCATTCAATATGATCATGGCTGATCATTCAACTGAGTATCCCGTACCTGCCTTCTCTCCATACCCTCTGATCCCCTTAGCCACAAGGGCCACATCTAACTCCCTCTTAAATATAGCCAATGAACTGGCCTCAACTACCCTCTGCGGCAGAGAGTTCCAGAGACCCACCACTCTCTGTGTGAAAAAAGTCCTTCTCATCTCGGTCCTAAAGGATTTCCCCCTTATCCTTAAGCTGTGACCCCTTGTCCTGGACCTCCCCAACATCGGGAACAATCTTCCTGCATCTAGCCTGTCCACCCCCTTAAGAATTTTGTACGTTTCTATAAGATCCCCTCTCAATCTCCTAAATTCTAGAGAGTATAAACCGAGTCTATGCAGTCTTTGTTCATAAGACAGTCCTGACATCCCAGGAATCAGTCTGGTGAACCTTCTCTGCACTCCCTCTATGGCAATAATGTCCTTCCTCAGATTTGGAGACCAGAACTGTACGCAATACTCCAGGTGTGGTCTCACCAAGACCCTATACAACTGAAGTAGAACCTCCCTGCTCCTATACTCAAATCCTTTTGCTATGAAAGCTAACATACCATTCGCTTTATTCACTGACTGCTGCACTTGCATGCCTACTTTCAATGACTGGTGTACCATGACACCCAGGTCACGCTGCATCTCCCATTTTCCTAATCGGCCACCATTTAGATAATAGTCTGCTGTCCTATTTTACATTGAATGGCGGCGCTGGCTCGAAGGGCTGAACGGCCTATTCCTGCACCTGGTGTCTATTGTCTAAGGTGACGTGCGGAAAGGATTGGGGGATGTGCAGATTGGGGGGGGGGGGGGGGGAGTCAGTTTCAGTCTACCCCACGACAGAAGAGGGAGGAGTTGTACAGTTTGTTCACCACAGGGAAGAAGGATCTCCTGTGGATTTCCGTGCTGCATCTTGGCAAGGCAGCAGCTCTACCCGCCGCTCTATCCTTGGGACACACAACTTGAATTTGGAGGGAAGGTGCAACCTTGTTTTTGTTCCCCCAGCAAGTTGCTGGGAGACCAGACTGCAACTCCTGCTGGGCCTTCGCCGTGGTCGGGAACGTCGAATCCCATGTGTCCATCCGGGAGAAAGAACTCATCACGCTATCAGAGCAAGGTAAGGGCAAAGGCCGGGAACGCCGTGACCTCACTCCGGGTGGGAAGGAAGTCGGCCGGCTTCTCCTGGTGCCAACCTTTAATGGACGGTTTAATGAAGCAATGTTAATTCAAATGAGCCTCTTGCCCAGAGTAGGTGAATCGAGGACCAGATGACATGGGTTTAAAGTGAAGGGGAAAAGATTTAATAGGAGTCTGAGGGGGTAACTTTTTCACACAGAGGGTGGTGGGTGTATGGAACGAGCTGCCGGAGGAGGTAGTTGAGGCTGAGACTATCCCAAGCGGTCCTTCTGCAGTTGTACAGAGCCCTAGTGAGACCACACCTGGAGTTTTGTGTGCAGTTTTGGTCTCCAAATTTGGGGTGGGAGATTGCAACCTTCACGTGGTCCGCCCTATTGTGACAAATCCAATCAACCTGGCGTGCACAATTAAATAAAATCAAATAGAACAAGTTGTCCAACAACTTTAGGCTGTGCTCGCCATACGCAAGAAGAAGAAGTCTCCAAATTTGAAGAAGGACATTCTTGCAATTGAGGGAGTGCAGCGTAGGTTTACAAGGTTAATTCTCAGGTTGGCGGGTCTGTCACATGCTGAGAGAATGGAGCAGCTGGGCTTGTACACCCTGGAGTTTAGAAGGATGAGAGGGAATCTTATTGAAACATATAAGATTATTAAGGGTTTGAACATGCTAGAGGCAGGAAATGTTCCCGATATTGGGGGAGTCCAGAACCAGGGGTCACAGTTTAAGAATGTGGTAAGCCATTTAGAACAGAGACGAGGAAACACTTTTTCACACAGAGAGTTGTGAGTCTGTGGAATTCTCTGCCTCAGGCCGGTTCTCTGGATACTTTCAAGAGAGAGTTAGATAGGGCTCTTAAAGATAGCGGAGTCAGGGGATATGGGGAGAACGGGGTACTGATTGGGGATGATTAGCCATAATCACATTGAATGGCGGTGCTGGCTCGAAGGGCCGAATGGCCTAATCTGCACCAATTGTCTATTATCAGGATGATAAATCCCTTGGTCTGCATCCCAGGGTCCTTAGGGAGGTGGCTCTAGAAATAGTGGACACATTAGTGATAATTTTCCAATGTTCAATAGATTCAGGATCAGTTCCTGTGGATTGGAGGATAGCTAATGTTATCCCACTTTTCAAGAAAGGAGCGAGAGAGTAAACGGGGAATTACAGACCAGTTAGCCTGACTTCGGTGGGGAAAATGCTGGAGTCAATTATTAAGAGGTAATAATGGAGCATTTGGATAGCAGTAAAAGGATTAGTCCAAGTCAACTTGGATTTATGAAAGGGAAATCATGCTTGACTAATCTGGAATTTTTTGAGGATGTGACAAGTAAAATGGATGAAGAGGTGCCAGTGAATGTAGTGTATCTAGACTTTCAGAAAGCCTTTGATAAGGTCCTGCACGGGAGACTGGTGACTAAAATTAGAGCACGTGGTATTGGGGGTAGGGTGTTGACATGGATAGAAAATTGGTTGGCAGACCGAAAGCAAAGAGTAGATGTGAACGGGTCCTTTTCCGATTGGCAGAGAGTGGCGAGTGGAGTGCTGCAACGCTCGGTGTTGGGGCCGCAATTGTTTACCATATATATAAATGATTTGGCAGAGGGAATTAGGAGCAACACTGGCAATGTTTGCGGATGACACAAAGCTGGGTGGCAGTGTGAACTGTGAAGAGGATGTTAGGAGGTTGCAGGGGGACCTGGACAGGTTGAGTGGCAGATGCAGTATAATATAGATAAATGTGAGGTTATCCACTTTGGCGCAAGAACAAGGGGGCAGATTATTATCTCAATGGGGTTAGGTTAGGTAAGGGGGAGGTACAGCGAGACCTGGGTGTCCTTGTACACCAGTCACTGAAAGTTGGAGTGCAGGTACAGCAGGCAGTGAAGAAAGCTAATGGAATGTTGGCCTTCATAACAAGAGGATTTCAGTACAGGAGTAAAGAGGTTCTTCTGCAGTTGTATAGGGCTCTGGTGAGACCACATCTGGAGTATTGTGCACAGTTTTGGTATCCTAATTTGAGGAAGGACATCCTTGTGATTGAGGCAGTGCAGCGTAGGTTCACGAGATTGGTCCCTGGGATGGTGGGACTGTCATAAGAATAAAGATTGAAAAGACTAGGCTTGTATTCACTGGAGTTTAGAAGGATGAGGGAGAATCTTATAGAAACATATAAAATGATAAAAGGACTGGACAAGCTAGATGCAGGAAAAATGTTCCCAATGTTGGGTGAGTCCAGAACCAGGGGCCACAGTCTTAGAATAAAGGGGAGGTCATTTAAGACTGAGCTGAGAAAAAACGTTTTTACCCAGAGAGTTGTGAATTTATGGTATTCCCTGCCACAGAGGGCAGTGGAGGCCAAGTCACTGGATGGATTTAAGAGAGAGTTGGACAGAGCTCTAGGGGCTAGTGGAGTCAAGGGATATGGGGAGAAGGCAGGCACGAGTTATTGATAGGGGACGATCAGCCATGATCACAATGAATGCCGGTGCTGGCTCGAAGGGCCGAATGGCCTCCTCCTGCACCTATTTTCTATGTTTCTATGTCCATTGTCTAGTAGGTGAATCGAGGACCAATGGACATAGGTTCAAGGTGAAGGGGAAAATATTTAAAAGGAATCTGAGGGGTAACTTTTTCACACAGAGGGTGGTGGGTGTATGGAACAAGCTGCCAGAGAAGGTAGTTGAGGCTGGGACTATCCCAACGTTTAAGAAACAATTAGACAGGTACATGGATAGGACAGGCTAGGAAGGCTAAGGGCCAAAGTTGGGCAAATGGGACTACTGTAGCTGGGACATTGTTGGCCGGTGTGGGCAACGGGCCGAAGACCTGTTTCCACACTGTATCACTCCATGACTCTATGATTCTCTGTTCAGAAAATTAACAAAGGCAGTTATAAGGTCATCAGGGATAGGAGAAGATTTAGGCCATTCGGCCCATCAAGTCTACTCTGCCATTCAATCATGGCTGATCTATCTCTCCCTCCTAACCCCGTTCTCCTGCCTTCTCCTCCATAACTCTGACACCCGTACTAATCAAGAATCTATCCATCTGCCTTAAAGATATTCACTGACTTGGCCTCCGCAGCCTTGTGGGAAAGAATTCCACAGATTCACCACCCTCTGACGTAAATACATTTCTCCTCATCTTCTTCCGGAAAAAACGTCCTTTAATGCTGAGGCTGTGCCCTCTAGTCCTGGACTCTCCCACTAGTGGAAACATCCTATCCACATCCACTCTATCCAGGCCTTTCACTATTCTCTGTACGTTTGAATAGAGAATCTTGTAAATTCTCCCTGCACCCTTTCTATCTGCTTCTTCTTTCGTGTGGCGTGCACGGCCTAAAGTTATTGGACAACTTGTTCTATTTGATCTTCCATTTCTGCACGTCGAGTTGATTGCATTAGTCGAAACAGGGCGGACCACGTGAAGGTTGCAATCTTCCACCCCCCTTTCTATCTTGTCATAAGGTCACTATGATCTTATTATCTCTGTCTCGCCCACTCCCCTGACATCAGTCGACCCGAAACGTCACCCATTCCTTCTCCCCAGCACCGCTGCCTGTTACCCCAGCATTTTGAGTCTATCTTCACAAGCTCATGAGTTGGGCCGAAGGGCCTGTTTCCACGACGTATGACTCTAAGACTCTGTGTCTTCCAGAGATGCTGCCTGACCCGTTCAGTTACTCCAGCGTTTTGCCTCTTCTCTTGAGTGGATAGTTTAAGGGGTCCCATCTCATCTCCTACACAACTAATAGAAACATAGCAAATAGGTGCAGGAGTAGGCCGTTTAGCCCTTCGAGCCAGCACCGCCATTCAATATGATCATGGCTGATCATCCAGAATCAGTACCCCGTTCCTGCTTTCTCCCCATATAACTTGATTCCGTTAGCCCCAAGAGCTAAATCTAACTCTCTCTTGAAAATATCCAGTGAATTGGCCTCCACTGCCTTCTGCGGCAGAGAATTCCACAGATTCACAACTCTCTGGGTGAAAAGGTTTTTCCTCATCTCAGTCTTAAATGGCTGACCCATTATTCTTAAACTGTGTGACCCCTGGTTCTGGACTCCCCCAACATCGGGGAACAATTCTCCTGCATCTAGCCTGTCCAATCCCTTAAGAATTTTATACGTTTCTATAAGATCTCCTCTCATCCTTCCAGCGAATACAAGCCCAGTCGACCCATTCTTTCATCATATGACAGTCCCGCCATCCTGGGAATTTACCTGGTGAATCTATGCTGCATTCCCTCAATAGCAAGAATGTCCTTCCTCAAATTAGGAGACCAAAACTGCACACAATACTCCAGGTGTGGTCTCACCGGGGCCCTGTACAACTGCAGAAGGACCTCCTTGCTCTTTACCTCCTGCCTCTAATTCTTAAATCGCGATGTTGTCTTCTTTCCACCAGAGCTCCTGGACTGCGGGAACAAGACAAACAACTGCAACGGCGGACATATTAACCTGGCTTTTCAAGATGTAGTGCGCCGTGGTGAGTGTTCCCCTCTCGCCCCCTCACCCTGGAGATATCCTGAGATAGGTCTGAAGAAGTTTCTCAACCCGAAACGTCACACGTTCCTTCGCTCTATCGATGCTGCCTCACCCGCTGAGTTTCTCTAGCATTTTTATCTGCCTTCTGGAGATATTGAGGATGAGTCTGCTGAGAGACGGAGTGAAAAAGAGAGAAAGAGGGGGGGGGGGGTGGGGGGGGGAAGGGGAGAGAGAGGGGGAGGGGAGAGAGGAGGGGGGAGAGAGGAGGGGGGAGAGAGGGAGAGGAGAGGGAGGGGAGGGGGGAGGGGGGAGGTTGGGGTGCATTGACAGTAACATAGGCTGGGAGGGGTGATGATTGTGTGTGTGTGTGTGTGTGTCTGCAGGTCTACATAGGGAAGATGCATACCCCCCCTACACCGCCAAGAGACACAATTGCAGTGAGAACGTGCGCCAACGCGAGTACAAGATCAAAAAATGCGTTGCTCTCCAAAATGAAACTGGTGAGTAATGGGACACTGTGGTTTACACTACCCTCTCTCCCCCCCTCCCCTCCCTCTCTCCCCCCCTCCCCTCCCTCTCTCCCCCCCTCCCTTTCCCTCTCTCCCCCCTCCCTCTCTCTCCTCTCTCCACCCTCCCCTCTCCTTCCCTCTCTCTCTCTCTCTCTCGCCCTCTCCCATTTCCCACCCTGTATTCCCTCACCCCTCTGTTTCCCTTCCTCCCTCTCCCCTCTTTCTCCTTCCCTTTTCTTTCTTTCCTCCCCTCCGTCCCTCCTCTTCCCTCTTTCACTCCCCCCTCAGATTCCTATTTAATTATTTCCCCCTTCACCTTGAGCCTATGTCCTCTGGTCCTCGATTCCCCTACTCTGGGCAAGAGACTCTGTGTGTCTACCTGATCTATTCCTCTCATGATTTTGTACACCTCTGTAAGATCGCCCCTCATCCTCCTAAGCGCCCACATCAGAAGATTCCTTCACCCATTCCTTCTCTCCAGAGATATATTTTGTGTCTATCTTCGGTTGAAACCAGCATCTGCAGTTCCTTCCTGCACCCACATATTTATTTGTAAGGTCATAAGTGATAAGCGTAGAACTAGGCCATTCGGCCCATCAAGGCTACACCGCCATTAAATCATGGCTGATCTCTCTCACCTCCTAACCCCATTCTCCTGCCTTCGCCGCATAACCCCTGACACCCGCACTAGTCAAGAATCTATCTATCGCAACCTTAAAAATATCCACTGACTTGGCCTCTATAGCCGTCTGTGGCAAAGAATTCCACAGATTCACCACCCTCTGACTAAAGAAATTCCTCTTCATGTCCCAGCTACACTAGTCCCACCTGGCTGCGTTTGGTCCATATCCCTCCAAACCAGTCCTGTCCATATAATCCCTGGAGCATACTCCCTTGAGGAAGGTCCCCTCGACATCAGGGATGATACAGGACGTCCCCTACACCTTCCCTGACCAACTTAGAACCCGCCGCCATGCTCCGACGAGACCCTTCGGCCCGGCCGCTCCATGCTTGCCCTTCCACTCCATGATTGTACTTGACTTCACAGAGATGCAGCAGTTCGTCGCGAAGAAAGGACCTGTTGCAATCATGGTCAACATACTCAACAGACTGCAGGTAAGCTAACATAGACCCCCATATCCCACCCCCCCTCTTCCTCATCCTCATTCCCCCCCCTCCCCCCACCACTCACACAGGTCACTATGACAAATGGGTTAACGTACGATGAGCATTTGTCAGCACTGGGCCTGACCTCACTGGCATTTAGAAGAATGAGGAGGGGACCTCATTGAAACTTACCGAATAGCAAAAGACCTGGATAGAGTGGATGTGGAGAGGATGTTTACACTAGTGGGAGAGTCTTGGACCAAAGGGCACAGCCTCAGAATTTCTACAGAAAGAAGATGAGGAGGATTGTCTTAAGCCAGAGGGTGGTGAATCTGTGGTATTCTTTGCCACAGACGGCTGTGAAGGCCAAGTCAGCGGATACATTTTAGGCAGAGATAGATAGATTCTTGATTAGTGTGGGTGTCAGGGGTTATGGGGCGAAGGCAGGAGAATGGGATTATGAGGGAGAGATAGATCAGCCATGATTGAATGGTGTAGCAGACTTTAGTTTAGTTTAGTTTGGAGATACAGCGCGGAAACAGGCCCTTCGGCCCATCGAGTCCGCGCCGACCAGCGATCCCTGCACACTAACACTATCCCACACACACTAGGGACAATTTACAATCATACCAAGCCAATTAACCTGCAAACCCGCACGTCTTTGGAGTGTGGGAGGAAACCGGAGTTCCCGGGGAAAACCCACGCTGGTCACGGGGAGAACGGACAAACACCGTACAGACAAGCGCCCGTAGTCGGGATCGAACCCAGGTCTCCAGCGCTGTGAGGCAGCAGCTCTACCCACTGCACCACCGTGACGCCCTGTTAGGCCCGGCCAAGCTGGCTATCCGCGAGTCATGGCGCCAGGCGGACGAGGGCTCTGCCCGTGCCGGCTGCCTGTCCCTTTTCCGGGGTTAAGTACGCGCCCAGGTGGCACTAGAGAGGGGCCACGCGCTGTCCACGGGCGCTCGGGGGGATTTCCGGGACCGCTGGGCACCGCGGGGGGTGGAAGACATCCTCGACGGGGATTGTAACACAGTTGTATAATCGTTTATTTCATATATTTGTTTGACTCGTGTTATTTAGTTTAGTTTAGAGATACAGAGCAGAAACAGCCCTTCGGCCCATCGAGTCCGTGCCGACCAGCGATCCCCGCACACTAACACTATCCTACACCCACTAGG
The DNA here is from genome assembly GCA_963514005.1 of Raja brachyura. Next base: position 2,449,077 of record OY740822.1, on the reverse strand, counting down.
GACAATTTTAACATTTATACCGCCAATTAGCCTACAGACCTGCACGTCTTTGGAGTGCGGGAGGAAACCGAAGATCTTGGAGAAAACCCACGTAGATCACGGGGAGAACGGTGGTGCATTTTGTTTGGTTTTATTGTGTACTGTAAATATTATATTTAATAATTGATTCAATTATTGTTGGCTCAAAAGAAAACCTTGCTGCTGTACTGTCCTGCCTTCTCCCTTCCGTCTTGGTCACAGAGTCGCAGAGTGATACAGTGTTCGGCCCAACTTTACCACACCGGCCAACATGTCCCAGCTACACTAGTCCCACCTTGGTCCATATCCCTCCAAACATGTCCTATCCATGTACCTGTCTAACTGTTTCATAAACGTTGGGATAGTCCCAGCCTCAACTACCTCCTCTGGCAGCTCGTTCCATACACCCACCACCCTCTGTGTGAAAAAGTTCCCCCTCAGATTCCTATTAAATCGTTTCCCCTTCTCCTTGAATCTATGTCCTCTGGTCCTCGATTCCCTTAATCTGGGCAAGAGACTCTGTGCGTCTACCCGATCTATTCCTCTCGTGATTTTGTACACCTCTGTAAGATCGCCCCTCATCCTCCTGCGCTCCAAGGAATAGAGACCCAGCCTGCTCAACCTCTCCCTGTAGCTCAGGCCCCTCTAGGCCTGGTAAGAGCGAAGTAAATCTTTTCTGAACCCTTTCAAGCTTGACGATATCTTTCCTTCCAACAAAAGCGTTACAAAGGAGGAATTATCCGAACAGATAACCAAACGAAAAAGACTGTACGTTATCACGCCATGTTAATAGTTGGCTACGGAACAGGTAAGAATCATCGTATTCCCCCCAACCCCCTCCCCCCCCCCCCTCACTCCCAGCACCTCCCCCCACCTCCTCCCCTCTGGGGGTGGCGGGGCGATCAGGAGCCACCCCGAGCCCATAACCCGGCCATTCGGCCCATAGTCCTTGTGCTAGCACCAACCCAGGCAACATCCCGATTTGATCTCTCCTTTTCACACCATACCCTTCCGTATATGCCCTTGGCTGTCCTTGTACATCAGTCACTGAAAGTAAGCATGCAGGTACAGCAGGCAGTGAAGAAAGCCAATGGCATGTTGGCCTTCGTAACGAGAGGATTTGTGTTTAAGAGCAAGGAGATCCTACTGCAGTTGTACAGTGCCCTGGTGAGACCACACCTGGAGTATTGTGTGCAGTTTTGGTCTCCTAATTTGAGGAAAGAACATTCTTGCTATTGAGGGAGTGCAACGTAGGTTTACAAGGTTAATTCCCAGGATGGTGGACTGTCATATGATGAGAGAATGGATCAACTGGGCTTGCATTCGCTGGAATTTAGAAGGATGAGGGGGAATCTTTTAGAAACATATAGAATTCTTAAGGGATTGGACAGGCTACATGCAGGAACAATGTTCCCGATGTTGGGGGAGTCCAGAACCAGGGGTCACAAGAATAAGGGAGAGGCCATTTAGGACTGAGATGAGGAAAAACGTTTTCAACCAGAGAGTTGCGAATCTGTGGGATTCTCTGCTACGGAAGGCAGTGGAGGTCAATTCACTGGATGTTTTCAAGAGAGAGTTATATAGAGCTCTTAGGGCTAACGGAATCAAGGGATATGGGGAAAAGGCAGAAACGGGGTACTGATTCTGGACGATCAGCCATGATCACATTGAATGGCGGTGCTGGCTCGAAGGGCCAAATGGCCTACTCCTGAACCTATTTTCTATGTTTCTTACTTACACTACGAATAGTGAAAGGCCTGGATAGAGTGGATGTGGAGAGGATGTTTCCACTAAAGGGAGAGTCTAGGTCCAGAGGGCACGGCCTCAGAATTCAAGGACGTTCCTTCAGGAACAGACAAGGAGGAATTTCTTTAGTCAGAGAGTGGTGAATCTGTGGAATTCTTTGCCACAGACGGCTGTGGAGGCCAAGTCGGTGGATATTTTTAAAGGCAGAGATAGATAGATTCTTGATTAATACGGGTGTCAAAGGTTATGGGGAGAAGGCAGGAACGGGGTACTGATTGGGGATGATCAGCCATGATCACATTGAATGGCGGTGCTGGCTCGAAGGGCTGAATGGCCTAATCCTGCACCTATTGTCTATTGTCAATAAGGCAGGAGAATGGGGTTAGGGGGGAGGGACAGATCAGCCATGATTGAATGGCAGAGTAGATGTGATGGGCCGAATGGCCTAATTCTGCTCCTATCACTTAATGAACTTACATAGACTCCGTACAGACACCACCCGTGGTCGGGATCGAAACCAGGACTCTGGCGCTGTGAGGCAGCAATCCTCCTCCGGAGCCTGAAGTCAAGTTCTCACCCCTTTCACTGTCCCTCCCCCCTCCCCCCCCGCACCCCTCCCGTCCATATATTGAATACTCTGTGATCCCAATCCAGGATCACTTCACCTTCCGTGTTTTCCTTTTTGCCAGACGATGATGTGCCGTACTGGATCGTGAAAAACAGCTGGGGGGAAGACTGGGGTGAAAAGGTGAGTGGATCACACAAAATGCCAGAGCCACTCAGCGGGACGGACAGCATCACGGGAGGGAAGGAATGGGCGACGTTTCGGGTCGAGAGAAAGCAAACTCAATGTCGGGAGGGAGAGGAAGATCATCCACGATTGAATGGCGGAGTAGACTCGATGGGCCGAATGGCCTAATTCTGCTCCTAGCACTTAGGAACATTATTTCAAGAGGGGCTTGTATACAAAAACGGGTGTAATGCTGAGGCTCTATAAGGCGCTGGTCAGGCCGCATTTGCATTGTGAGCAGTTTTGGGCTCCATATCTGAGGATGGATGTACCGGCTCTGGAGAGGGTCCAGAGGAGGTTCACAAGATGATCCCGGGAACAAGTGGGTTAACGTACGATGAGCGTTGGTCGGCGCTGGGCCTGTACTCGCTAGAATTTAGAAGGTTGAGAGGGGACCTCATTGAAACGTGCACAATAGTGAAAGGCCTGGATGTTGAGAGGTTGTTTCCACTAGTGGGAGAGTCTAGGACCAGAGGGCACAGCCTCAGAATTAAAGGACGTTCCATCAAGAAGATGAGGAGGAATTTCTTGAGTCAGAGGGTGTGAATCTGTGGAATTCTTTACCACAGACGGCTGTGGAGGCCAAGTCAGTGGATATATTAAAGGCAGAGATGGACAGATACTTGATTAGTACGGGTGTCAGGGGTTAAGGGGAGAAGGCAGGGGAATGGGGTTAGGAGGGAGAGAGATAGATCAGCCATGATTGAATGACTCGATTGTAATCATGTATTGTCTTTTCACTGGACCTCGGTACACATGACTATTAACTGAATTAAACTTGTCGAAAACTCAGCTAAACTTTTAATGCAAAATAAAGTCCTGTAAAGTCCAATTAAAGCTGGTTAGAGGGTATCCAATGAGGTAGAGAGAGGGGGAGAGACAGAGAGAGAGACGGAGAGAGAGACACACACAGAGACGGAGAGACAGGGAGGGAGAGGCAGAGAGAGTTATATGCATTTCTCCAGTGCCATTCCAAGCCCATAAGCAGACCTTTCGGCCCCTCAACCGTGTGCTAGCACTTACCCAGGCAACAAGACTGTCAAATTTCCAAGGCAGCACGGTGGCGCAGCGGAAGCGTTGCTGCCTCACGGCGCCAGAGTCCCAGGTTCGATCCCGACCACGGGTGCTGTCTGTACGTTGGGCCGAAGGGCCTGTTTCTGCACTATCTCCACAGACTGAAGAGTTGTGGGGGGGGGGGGTGGGGGGAGGTGTCAGGTTTTTATTTGGGGCGGGGGGCGCGGTGGCCTCGCTATCTCGAACACTCCCCTTATTTCTCTTTCGCTCTTCCTCCCCAGGGCTACGTACAAATTTATCGAGGAGCAAATGTGGGCAAGATTGGAGATTACGCCTTGTCTTCCGTGGTGTGAGGGAGACCCCTCCCCTCCACTCTCCTCCCCTCTCTCCTCTCCACCTCTCTCCTTCCCTCCCCACCCCTTTCCTCTACCCTCCCCTCCCATATCCTCCCCACCCCCCTCCTCCCCTCCTCTCTCCTCCCCTCCCCTCCGCTCCCCTCCCCATCCCTCTCATCTCCTCTCCCCTCCACTCCCATACCCTCCCCTCTCTCCTCCCCTCCTCTCCCCCCCCCCTTCTCCTCTCATCTCCTCCCCTCCCCGTAGATCGTACACGAGCTGGTCGTGTTTCCAGGCCGGTTGTGAAGTACCCGGACTATGTTTGACTTTCCTCCAGTATCATCATTTGCTATGCGTGCCTTACTTAGTCAATGGGTTGGTGCTGTTGTTGATTCTTTAAGAGGGAGGGTGTAGATCAGTGTCACTCATGTTACGTCATACTTTTGTAGTTGCGCCCACTTACCTTTACAGTAATTTTCCCTGCCTGCTCCGCTTAGAATTAGAAAAACTCGCTAGTGTGAAGTTATCTCTGCGATGTCGTTAATAAAGTCTCTGGACCTTTATCATGGTGTAAGGTTTCAGTTATTACCGCAGTCATAACACAACACTCCCCACCCCTCTCCTTCCCTCTCCTCTCCCCTCCCCTGTCCTCCCCTCTCCTCCCCTTCACTCCCCTCCCCTCTCCCCTCTCCTCTCCTCCCCACCCATCTCCTCCCCTCTACTACTCTCCTCCACTCTACTCCTCTCCGCTCCTTTCCTCTCCTCCCCTACTTCACTCTCCCATCCCCTCTCCTCTCTTCTCCTCTCCTCCCCTCCCTCTCCTCCTCCCCTCTCCCCCCTATTTTGTGTCTAGACCCTGTCTGGGCATCTACACGTCCGTCTGTCAATCTAGACTCCCCCTCAGCTGTCTCTCTCTCTCTCCGTCTGCCGTCATCACTCCCCGTCTGTCTGTCCAGACATGCAGTCTGGTGTCCAAACTCTCTGTCTGTATCTCTAGACTCCCCACCTAGACTCCCCCTCAGCCGTCTCTCTCTCTCTCTCTCTCTCTGTCTGACGTCTACTCTGCCCGTCTAGACGCTGTCGCTCTCTCCGTCCCCTGTGACTGTTTGTGTTCAAACTGCCGTCTGTTTGCGATGGAACTCAGCCGATCTCTGGGTTCTGTGTGCGGCGGCACAGTGGTGCAGCGGGTAGAGCTGCTGCCTCACAGCGCCGGAGACTCGGATTCGATCCTGACCACGGGTGCTGTCTGTACGGAGTTTGCACACTCTCCCTGTGACCAGCGCTCTGGTTTCCTTCTGCACTCCAAAGACGTGCACGTTTGTAGGTTAATTGGCTTGGTGTAAGTGTGTAAATTGTCCCTAGTGTGTGCAGGATAGTGTTAATGTGCGGGGATCGCTGGTCAGCATGGACCCGGTGGGCCGAAGGGCCTGTTTCCGCGCTGTATCATTCGATGACCATGCTGAATCTACTCAATCTTCTCAGGAAGTAGAGTCCTCAATGGGCTTTCCACGTGATTGCTTCAATGTGTTGGGTTCAGACATATGTACGCCCAGGAACGACATCTTTGACTCTCTCCATCACTGTCCTGTTGATGAAGACTAAGACAGGTCTGTGGATCCTCAGCTTTCCTCTTCCAAAGCCAACATTCAGTTCCTCGATCTTCCCGACGTTGTGGACCATACGTGACTCGAGTGCAGAGGGAGAGAGGTACTCTAGAAGAGTCAACGGGGACCCGAGAGCCAACATTTCCACACGAAGGGTGACAATAGACAATAGACAAAAGGTGCAGGAGTAGGCTATTCAGCCCTTCCAGCCAGCACCGTCATTCAATGTGATCATGGCCAATCATCCCCAATCAGTACCCCGTTCCTGCCTTCTCCCCATATCCCCTGACTCCGTTATCTTTAAGAGCCCTAGCTAGCTCTCTCTTGAAAGTATCCAGAGAACCTGCCTCCAGCACCCTCTGAGGCAGAGAATTCCACAGACTCACAACTCTCTGTGTGAAAAAGTGTTTCCTCATCTCCATTCTAAATGGCTTACCCCTTATTCTTAAACTGTGGCCCCTGGTTCTGGACTCGCCCAACATTGGGAACATGTTTTCTGCCTCTAGTGTTCAATATGATCATGGCCAATGATCCAGAATCAGTACCCCGTTCCTGCCTTCTCCCAATATCCCTTGATTCCGTTAACCCTAAGAGCCAAATATAACTCTCTTGAAAACATCCAGTGAATTGGCCTCCACTGCCTCACCAATGGTTAGCCTCGACATTTTCTGCCTTTGTGTTTTTAGTTTGTTGTAAAATGTATGTTTTAATTTATCTTTAGTTTAGTATTATGTGGAGGATGGGGCGGGGGCAACTTTTTCCGTGCCGAATCTCCGTCCAAGCTGTAGCCTAACTTTGTGGAGCTGGCAGCCTCTTGCTGGGACCGACGTCGGGAGCTCCAAGCCGCGGGAATCTGCGGACTTTAACATCGTGGAGCGCACGGTACCTCTTCCGGGGACCGACTTTGGGGGCCCCAAGCCGCGGGACCTTCGACCGCCTCAACGCGGAACCTTCGACCGCCTGACTGCAGATGGTTCAACTCCCCCTGAAAGAGCTAATAGTCAACTCTAATACGGAGTCGTTCTTCTACAAAAACATGGACTAGTAGAACAAAGAATGGCTCGGTACCAAGTCTCAATGACTTTGTAAATTATATGAAACACAATATGGAGGACAGCTTGTCTTTTCAATAAAGGCATTAAGATGGCAGCCTGCAGTAATAACATGTGCTTCTTCAAGGCCATAAAGAAACCAAGATTGAAAAAAATAGCTGACGCTCCAGAGATAAGTAATAACTTGTTATTGGATGAGCTTGATTTGGACCCAGCTTTCCCATATTGTGAAAGGCTACAGAATCTTTCAGTCGTGCCATATTCAGACTTGGTAGGAATGTTTTACTGATAAGAAAAAGATATAATTGTGCTAACTCGCCTTTGTTCTGTGAGTGGGAGCCCGAGAAGCACTGAGCAACGTTTGTGCTCATTGTAGATCTCGCCACTTCCCGTCTGACGAATCAATGAAAGTTTGCCACGGTCTACCTTCAACGGTTGCTGTTATCTGCTTTTTAAGAAAATAACTTTCCCTTAACCCATTCCTTTGCATCCTGTAAAAAGATACAGAACTTCTGGTGGGGAATATTTGATATCTTGTCTAAAATACTTTAAATTAAACTGGAATCAGATACAAAACTAATAACATTATGTATGTCAGAGGCCTGTTCTAAGTCAAAGACGTTTCCTTGACTACGGCCTAATAACTGCGAAAAAACGTATACTAAAATTCTAGAAAAAGGCAACAGTTCCCACTGTGAAGGTGTGGACTACTGACATTTAGAAAACATTAGGTTTGTTTTCACTGAAAAAGTAGACCTATTTTTCAAAACATGGTCTCCTTTCACTGAATCTCTGCAACAACAGAGCAACAAATTGAACACAAATTTAAAACTGATGCTAGGGGTGGGTGAGCGGAGGGGGGGGGGCAGATAGTGGGGCATATCTCCATCTTATTTTTTCTTATTTCTCTTTTTTCCACTCGCACCTCTTTGGTAGTTTAGGGGGCTTTTCGTTTCTTTTAGAAACTTACAAAATTCTTAAGGTGTTGGACAGGCTAGATGCAGGAAGATTGTTCCCGATGTTGGGGAAGTCCAGGACAAGGGGTCACACAGCTAAGGATAAGGGGGAAGTCTTTTAGGACCGGGATGAGAAAAGCATTTTTCACACAGAGAGTGGTGAATCTGTGGAATATTCTGCCACAGAAGGTAGTTGAGGCCAGTTCATTGGCTATATTTATGAGGGAGTTAGATGTGGCCCTTGTGGCTAAAGGGATCAGGGGGTATGGAGAGAAGGCAGGTACGGGATACTGAGTTGGATGATCAGCCATGATCACATTGAATGGCGGTGCAGGCTCAAAGGGCCGAATGGCCTACGCCTGCACCTATTGTCTATTGTCTAGAACCAATCCGTCAGATTCCTATTTCCAGAACCAGGGGTCACAGTTTAAGGATAAGGGGGGAAGTCTTTTAGGGCCGAGATGAGAAAAACATTTTTCACACAGAGAGTGGTGAATCTGCGGAATATTCTGCCACAGAAGGTAGTTGAGGCCAGTTCATTGGCTATATTTATGAGGGAGTTAGATGTGGCCCTTGTGGCTAAAGGGATCAGGGGGTATGGAGAGAAGGCAGGTACGGGATACTGAGTTGGATGATCAGCCATGATCATATTGAATGGCGGTGCAGGCTCGAAGGGCCGAATGGCCTACTCCTGCACCTATTGTCTACGTTTCTATGTTTTTTTTCCATTTTTCTTTTTCTTCATTCTCTCCTTTTTTCTCTTTTTTTGGATTCATGCATTAATGCTAAAAATGAAGCTGCACAAAAATTGTATAACTTGTATACAAGTCGATTACTTTATATTCTTGTACAAATGCTTCTAATAAAATGTGATTTAAAAAATAAATAAATAAATAAATGAAACAAAACTTTCACAATACAGCATGCAAACAGGCCCTTCAGCCCTTCAACGGTTGCTGCTATCTGCTTTTGAAGAAGCAAACGTTCACACCCCGGAGACAAGGAGGGAAGAAGATACGATTTTATTGTCTTCCATCACAGTGAGGAAGGTGAAGGATCCACTGTGGTGGATGTTGACGTCAAATCTTTATGCTGTTGTGTCTTTTGTTGCCCTTTTTGATATGTCTGCATTGCGAGCCAAATTCCTCGTACGTTGCAAATATGCTTGACTACATTTGGCCAATAAATTACGTTTATCCCGCTCTTGCTCCCCCCCTTGTCCTCACCTTCCACCCCATCAGCCGTCGCATGCAGCACATATTCCTCCGACATTTTCACCACCTCCAACGGGATCCCACCACCGGCCACATCCTCTCATCTCCTCCGCTGTCTGCTTTCCGCAGAGACCGTTCCCCCCGCAACTCCCCGATCGTCTGGTCCCAAATCACCCCCTCTCCGTGCGCACTTTCCCCTGCAACCGCAGGAGATGCTACACTTGTCCCTTTACCTCCCCCCTCTACTCCATCCAAGGACCCCGACAGTCTTTCCAGGTGAGGCAGAGGTTCACTAGCACCTCCTGCAACCTCATCTACTGTATCCGCTGTTCCAGGTGTCAACTTCTGTACATTGGCGAGACATTGGTGTTCACAGAACACCTATCTGATCTCCCGGTGGCTCAGCACTTCAACTCCCCCCTCCCATTCCCACACTGACCTTTCTGTCCTGGGCCTCCTCCACTGTCAGAGTGAGGCCCAGTGCAAATTGGAGGAACAGCACCTCATATTTTGTTTGGGCAGCTCACACCACAGGGGGTATGAACATTGACTTCTCTAGCTTCAGATAGCCCTTGCTTTTCCTCTCTCTCCATCCCCTCCCCCTCCCCAGCTCTCCTACAAGTCCAACTGTCTCTGCCCACAGTCTATCTTTCTCCCTCACCCCCACATCAGACTGAAAAAGGGTCTCGACCCAAAACGTCAACCATTCCTTCTCTCCAGAGATGCTGCCTGTCCCGCTGAGTTACTCCGGCTTTTTGTGTCCACCTTTGATTATGGTTATGATTATTATGTCTTCTGTGGCAGAGAATTCCACAGATTTACAACTCTCCGGGTTTGAATCTCAGTCCTAAATGGGCTACCCCTTATTCTTAAGGGCCTGTCCTACCAGCATCCGACTCCATGCGATGAGCGCGATCAAACTAGAAGCGGGGGCCGCACGGAGGTCGGGTGATCCCCTGTACAGGGCCGTTCCCACCAGAATGCGCCTGCATGCGGCAAGCGCGACCAAACCGGCAGCGAGGGCCGCGTGGAGGTCGGGTGAGTGGCGCAACGCGGCGCAAAGTGAGGCGAACTTGGAGCGAAGTCTTAAGGTAAGTTCGCCAGGACAGAGAGGGGCACACAGAGAGGGGCACAGAGGCACACACACAGAGGGCCACGGAGCCACACACATAGAGGGTCACGGAGGCACCTACAGAGAGGGTCACGGAGGCACGGTGTCATGCGTCGAGGCGACTGCGAGCCGACAAGCCGTTGCCGCGCGGAATTTTTGAACATGGTCAGTTTTTCGGAGCCCCGCGCGATGTCGGGACGAACTCCGCACAATTCCACACGGCTCCGGCGATCGAAGTGGGACCGGCCCCGCGACGCCAGACGGCTCAAGCGACCACGTTAGGTCGCGTTCATCGCATGGAGTTGCATGCTTGAGGGACAGGCCCTTTAAACTGTGCGACCCCTGGTTCTGGGAGACAGGAACTATAACAGCATTTAAAAGACATTCGGCCAGGTACATGGATAGGGCAGGTTTGGAGGGATATGGGCCAAACGCGGGCAGGTGGGACTGGTGTAGCTGGGACACGTTGGCCAGTGTGGGCAAGTTGGGCCGAAGGGCCTGTTTCCATGCTGTATCACTCAGTGACTCTATAACTAAGTTTAGTTTAATATTGTTGTGTAGTGAATTACAGGGGAAAGCTTGTGGTTGCGTGATACCATCAATACACACACTTGTACAACAGGTCGTGTACAGGGAAAAAAAACAAATTACAGAATATAATGTCACATCATTATGCCGTGACAGAGAAAGTGCAAGTTTCAAAAAAGTGCAATGAGGTTGACTGGAAGATCAGGACTAGGCCCGAGCTCATGGAAGGCCTGGGCTACAGGGAGAGGTTGAGCAGGCTGGGACTCTATTCCCTGGAGCGCAGGAGGATGAGGGGTGATCTTATAGAGGTGTACAAAATCATGTTCAGTTCTGGGCACCGTGTTACAGGAAATATGTTGTCAAGGGTACAGAGAAGATTTACGAGGATGTTGCCAGGACTCGAGGGTCTGGGCTACAGGGAGATGTTGAACAGGCTGGGTCTCTATTCCCTGGAGCGCAGGAGGATGAGGGGAGATCTTATAGAGGTGTACAAAATCATGAGAGGAATAGATCAGGTGGATGCACATAATCTCTTGTGGGAATCGATGACCAGAGGACATGGGTTTAAATTGGAGGGGGAAAAGATTTAATAGGAACCTGAGGGATAACATTTTAACACTTTTTTTTTAACAGTTGACTCTAGATCATTTGGAGGAAGGAACTGCAGATGCTGGTTAATACCAGAGAAAGACATAAAGTACTGGAGTAACTCAGCGGGACAGGCAGCATCTCTGGAGAGAAGGAATGGGGGATGTTTTGGGTCGAGACCCTTCCTCAGACAATTCCGTTCAGGACAGAACCTTCCCACAAAGAATCAGAGAATTTCAGACACAAATTTTCAGATATTTGGGATTTATTTTCAACAGCTGCAAAATGGCTTCAATTGGTGGAGAATCATTCAGCCCATCTCTGTCTCTCTCTCTTCAGCTTCCTCCGGGATAGCAGAGGTCGATGGGTAGAGTGGCTCCTGGAGCGGAGTAGGTTCCCCCCCCCCCCCAAACAAGTCCCACCTGCCCACATTTGGCCCATATCCCTCTGGATGGGGGAGAGAAGAGGGGGGGAGCGAGAAAGGGGGGGAGAGAGAGGGGGAGAGAGAGGGGGAAAGAGAGGGGAGAGGGAGAAAGAGAGAGAGAGAGAGGCGGGAGGAAGAGAGGGGGAGAGAGAAAGGGGAAGAGAAAAGAAGAGAGCGAAAGGGAGAGAGAGAGAGAGAGAGAGGGAGGGAGAGAGGGAGGACAGGAAATGAGGCCTAGTCCTCAGGCTTGATTCTGAGACCCCCCCCCCCTTTCCTCAGGCGCTCTCTCCCTCGCTCTGTGCCCAGTGGGGATGTGGTGTGTACTGCCTCCTCCCCCTCCCCCTTCCTCTCCCCCTCTCTCTCCCCCTGCCTCTCCCCCTGACTCGGGGAGAGGGACTGCGCTCAGACAGCTCCCCGTCGATGTAGGCCAGGTTTTCGGCCAGGAATTCGATGGGCCGAAGGGCCTGCGGGCGGGGTGAGGGGGAGGGTGAGGGGAAGGGGGTAGTCTCGTGGCCTGGCCCGCTCCCTCCCCCGGGGCTGAGGGGGGAGGGGGAGGGGGGTCTGGGGGGGGGCGGGGGTAGTCTGGTGGCCTGGCCCGCTCTCTCCCCCGGGGCTGAGGGGGGAGGGGGAGGGGGGTCTCGGGGGGGAGAGTTGCCGGAGGGGTCTGGGGTCCCAGCGAACCCCCTTGATGTCGGTGGCGATGGCTGAGGTCCAGTTGGCTGCCTGGGTTGTGAATCCTTCCATCTAGAGAGAGGGGGATAGAGGAAGAAAGAGAGGGAGGGAGAGAGGGAGAGAGTGAGAGTGAGAGGGAGTGGGAGAGAGAGGGAGAGAGAGAGAGAGGGTTACAACAGGCCCCAACAAACACCCTCAACCTCCCCTTCCCCATGAATCCACCCTACCTACAGAGGCGACACAGAGGGAGGGGGGAAGGAGGGAAGAAGAGAGGGAGGGAGGGAGAGAGGGAGGAAGGAGGGAAGGAGAGAAGGAGGGAGAGAGGGAGAGAGTGAAAGAGCTAATAGACAAATCTAATAGTTACATTTAAATTTGAGTCATTCTTCAAAAGCATGGTCTAGCAGAACAAAAGAATGGCTCGGTGCCAAGTCTGAATGATTTTATAAATTATATGGAACACAATATGGAGGACAGGTTGTCTTTTCAATAAAGACACTAAGGGAATCCTGCAGTAACAACATGTGCTTCTTCAAGGCATAAAGAAGCCAAGAGTGAAAAAAATAGCTGACGCTCCAGAGATAAGCAATAACTTGTTATTGGATGAGCTTGATTTGGACCCAGCTTTGCTATATTGTGAAAGGCTGTAGAATCTTTCAATCGTGCCATATTCAGACTCGGTAGGAGTGTTTTACTGATAAGAAAAATGTATACGGGGGTTACACAAAAAGCTGGAGAAACTCAGCGGGTGCAGCAGCATCTAAGGAGCGAAGGAGATAGGCGACGTTTCGGGTCGAGACCCTTCTTCAGACGAATGTATAATAAGAAAAATGTATAATTGTGCTAAACTCGCCATTGTTCTGTGAGTGGGAGCCTGAGAAGCACTGAGCGACGTTTGTGCTCATTGTAGATCTCGCCACTTCCCGTCTGACGAATCAATTAAAGATTGCCACGGTCTACCGTCAACGGTTGTTGCTATCTGCGTTTTAAGAAACAAACTTTCACATTTGGCGTAGTCGGCAGGGATCTCGCTGGGACCAGATGACTGAGTAAGAGGGTGCAGTTGACCGGGATCTGAAGGGGAGAAAACTGAGTTGTAGTCGGGCCCTTTGATTCTGGCCTCACGAAGAAGCTCCCGGTAAAAAACTAACGTCTCTCAGTCTGAGTTTGGCCTGGTTCCAGACAAGATCCTTAAGGGCCTGTCCCACCAGCATGCAACTCTATGCGATGAGCGCGACCTAACGTGGTCGCTTGAGCCGTCCGGCTTCGCGGGGCCGGTCCCACTTCGATCGCCGGAGCCGTGCGGAATTGTGCGGAGTTCGTCCCGACATCGCGCAGTGCTCCGAAAAACTGACTATGTTCAAAAATTCCGCACGGCAACGGCTTGTCGGCTCGCAGTCGCCTCGACGCATTACACACCGCCCCGACATCGTGCCTCCGTGAACCTATCTGTAGGTGCCTCCGTGACCCTCTATGTGTGTGGCTCCGTGGCCCTCTGTGTGTGTGTGTGCCTCTGTGCCCCTCTCTGTCCTGGCGAACTTACCTTTAAGACTTCGCTCCAAGTTCGCCTCACTTTGCGCCGCGTTGCGCCACTAACTCGACCTCCGCGCAGCCCCTCGTTGCCGGTTTGGTCGCGCTTGCCGCATGCAGGCGCATGCTGGTGGGAACGGCCCCGTACAGGGGATCACCCGACCTCCGCGCGGCCCCCGCTTCTAGTTTGATCGCGCTCATCGCATAGAGTCGGATGCTGGTAGGACAGGCCCTTTAGAAGCTGACATCGAAGGTATGACCACATGTGTAAAGGATTGGACACGGCAGCCTACAAAGTTTTTGTCACTAATGTGTATTGAAAATGTGTCTTGAAGAGACAGTGTTTTGACAAGACTTGTGAATTTGCTACCAGAGAGAGTAGCCAGATCGGGCTTTACAGATTGCAAAGGTTTGTTAAAAATAAAGGATTGAGTTTAACAGGCTGAAAACATTTGTGTACTAAGAAGTTATTTGGTGATCGAATAAACATGGAAGTAATTTGGATAAGAGTGAGGGAAAGATAGCTGTACAACACATGTGTTATTTGAATATTCAGAACAGCAAGGATTATAGATTATTGAATTATAAATTGACCAAATTGACAAGTAGGAGGCATATGGAATGTGGAAACTATGGGAGGGAGGGAGGGAGGGGGAGAGAGATAGAGAGAGACGAGAGCCTGTGGACTCGCCATCGTGGAGCTGGCCGACTTCGGAGCGGGGAGAGCTGTGGTGGTGCGCTGCTGAAACCTGACTTTGGAGCTTCGGAGGCTCCGGCCGCAGGCCCGGTGGACGGGAACATCGGGAGCTCACCGGTCCCTGGTGGGAGACGGCTTTTCGGAGCTCCCACAACGGCAACCTCTCCCGCCGGAAGCGCGGGGTTTAAATGACTCGGAGCGGGGCCCAACATCGCCCCGCGCTGCTTAAACGGCCGCGGGACTTACCATCGCCCACCGGGGACTTTAACATCGGGAGCCCCAGTCGCCTCGACGCTGCAGTTGGACTGCTGGACCACAGGAGAAGAACAAGGGGAAGAGATGAGACTTTTGCCTTCCATCACAGTGAGGAGGTGTTGGAGATGGATGTTTGTGTAAAGGGCCTGTCCCACCAGCATGCAACTCCATGCGATGAGCGCGACCTAACGTGGTCGCTTGAGCCATCCGGCGTCGCGGGGCCGGTCCCACTTCGATCGCCGGAGCCGTGCGGAATTGTGCGGAGTTCGTCCCGACATCGCGCGGGGCTCCGAAAAACTGACTATGTTCAAAAATTCCGCGCGGCAACGGCTTGTCGGCTCGCAGTCGCCTCGACGCATTACACACCGCCTCGACATCGTGCCTCCGTGAACCTATCTGTAGGTGCCTCCGTGACCCTCTATGCGTGTGTGGCTCCGTGGCCCTCTCTGTCCTGGCGAACTTACCTTAGACTTCGCTCCAAGTTCGCCTCACTTTGCGCCGAGTTGCGCCACTCACCCGACCTCCGCGCGGCCCCCGCTGCCGGTTTGGTCGCGCTTGCCGCATGCAGGCGCATGCTGGTGGGAACGGCCCTGTACAGGGGATCACCCGACCTCCGCGCGGCCCCCGCTTCTAGTTTGATCGCGCTCATCGCATGGAGTCAGATGCTGGTGGGACAGGCCCTTTAACTGTGTTAAGTGTGTGTCTTGGTTTTTTTTCTAATGTCAAATCTGCTGAATGACATTTCGTTCAAACCTTGTCTGTTTGAATGACGATAAAAGGCGTTCTATTCTATGATTGTAAAAGGAGGAATTGGATTGGGAAATAAAGACGGAACTATTAAAATAATGGAAAGTACCTCAGATGGAATTTCAGTGGGCAGAGGCATAGGAGTTAAGGGCTAAGGCAGGGAAAGAAAGCGCTGATAGGAGTTTGGGGGACAAACCCGGTGCCGATAAGTCTTCTCGAGGTTACACAAAAAGCTGGAGAAACTCAGCGGGTGCAGCAGCATCTAAGGAGCGAAGGAGATAGGCGACGTTTCGGGTCGAGACCCTCCTTCAGTCTCACCCAGTCTCTCAAGGTCTTCTCGAGACCCTATGTCTGGCAATGGCAACTCTGTCTATAGAAGAAGGGGGAGGTGGCCAATCACAATCTGGATCAAAGATTATAGATCTGGATCACTGTCCAATCAATTATAGAGAGGGAGAGAGGAGAGAAGGAGGGAGAGAGGGAGGGAGAGAGGGAGGGAGGGAAGGAGAGAGGGAGGAAGGGAGGGAGAGGGAGTGAGAGATAGAGAAGGAGAGAGGGAGGGAGAGAGGGAGGGAAGGAGGGAGAGAGGGGGGAAGGGAGGGAGAGGGAGTGAGAGATAGAGAAGGAGAGAGGGAGGGAGAGAGGGAGGGAAGGAGGGAGAGAGGGGGGGAAGGGAGAGGGAGAGAGAGATAGAGAAGGAGAGAGGGAGGGAGGGAGGGAGGGAAGGAGGGAAGGAGGGAAGGAAAGAGGGAGGGAACTTTACCTCCTCTCTGGTTCTCCTGGACAAGACTCGAAGCCAATCACCAATCATGGACAAGATGGCGACAAAGTAGGCCAGGCCCAGGACAACCCAGACCCAGACCAGCGGCTTGTACCAGACCTTGTAGACACGGGAAGAGTCATTGCCTGGGGGAGGGAGAGAGGGGGAGGGGGAGAGATGGGGGGGGTGAAAGCAAACTAAATTAAATTAAACCAAACCAAACTGAACTAAATGAAACACAATTAAATTAAATAAATGATACTGAACCAAACTAAACTAAATTAAATTCAACTAATCTAAACTAAATGAAAAACTAAATCAAACTAAACTAACCTAAACTGAACTAAAGCAAACTACATGAAACTGAATTAAATTAATCTGAACTAAATTAAACTAGACACAATTAAACTGAAATAATCTAAAATTAAATGATACTTAACTAATCGAAAGTAATCGAAACAAAACCACCATCAATTAAACTATGCTAAACTAAACGTAGTCTAAACTACACTACACTGAGAAGATTCACCAGACTGATTCCTGGGATGGCAGGACTTTCATATGAGGAAAGACTGGATAGACTCGGCTTGTACTCGCTGGAATTTAGAAGATTGAGGGGGGGATCTTATAGAAACTTACAAAATTCTTAAGGGGTTGGACAGGCTATATGCAGGAAGATTGTTCCCGATGTTGGGGGAGTCCAGAACAAGGGGTCACAGTCTAAGGATAAGGGGGAATTCCTTTAGGACCGAGATGAGGAAAACATTCTTTACACAGAGAGTGGTGAGTCTCTGGAACTCTCTGCCACAGAGGGTAGTTGAGGCCAGTTCATTGGCTATATTTAAGAGGGAGTTAGATGTGGCACTTGTGGCTAAAGGGATCAGGGGGGTATGGAGAGAAGGCAGGTACAGGATACTGAGTTGGATGATCAGCCATGATCACATTGAATGGCGGTGCAGGCTCAAAGGGCTGAATGGCCTACTCATGCAACTATTTTTCTATGTTTCTATGTTTCTAAATTAAACTGATTAAAACTAAAAATTATATTAAATTAAACTAAACTGAATTAATCTCAAGTAAACTAAATTAAACTGAACTAAATTACACTTATTTAAACTCGACCAGGGTTGGGGAACCTGCGGCCTTCAAGGCCATTAAGTGCGGCCTTTTGAATGGATCCAAATTTTGTAGAACAAATGCTTTTATTTTTATTAATATGTTTTTGTTCGTCTTTTATTATTTTAATTTTAATCTTAAAAATGAACGTATTTAAAATACCAATGAAGATTCAACTGAATAATCCTCCCGGACTGATGGCCAAAATTAAAACATTAGTAAGTCACCAGGGCTATTTTAACAAAATAATGTACAGTTTGAAGTATATCTAATTGAAATTTCTTGGATGCGGCCTTGTTAGATTACAGCTAACTTAAAGCGGCCTTCCGACATGAAAAGGTTCCCCACCCCCTGAATTGGGCAATGGGCAGTGGGGAGTGGGGAGTGGGGCAGTGGGCAGTGGGCAGTGGGCAGTGGGGAGTGGGGAGTGGGCAGTGGGTAGTGGGCAATGGGCAGTGGGCAGTGGGCAGTGGGCAGTGGGGAGTGGGCAGTGGGCAGTGGGGAGTGGGCAGTGGGGAGTGGGCAGTGGGCAGTGGGGAGTGGGCAATGGGGAGTGGGCAGTGGGCAGTGAGCAGTGGGCAGTGGGCAGTGGGGAGTGGGCAGTGGGCAGTGGGCAGTGGGCAGTGGGCAGTGGGGACTGGGCAGTGGGCAGTGAGCAGTGGGCAGTGGGCAGTGGGGAGTGGGCAGTGGGCAGTGGGCAGTGGGCAGTGGGCAGTGGGGACTGGGCAGTGGGCTGTGGGGAGTGGGCAGTGGGCAGTGGGCAGTGGGCAGTGGGGCAGTGGGCAGTGGGGAGTGGGCAGTGGGCGGTGGGGAGTGGGCAGTGGGCAGTGGGCAGTGGGCAGTGGGGAGTGGGCAGTGGGGAGTGGGCAGTGGGGAGTGGGCAGTGGGCAGTGGGCAGTGGGGAGTGGGCGGTGGGCAGTGGGGAGTGGGGAGTGGGCAGTGGGGCAGTGGGCAGAGGGCAGTGGGCAGTGGGCAGTGGGCAGTGGGCAGAGGGCAGTGGGCAGTGGGCAGTGGGGAGTGGGCAGTGGGGAGTGGGCAGTGGGCAGTGGGCAGTGGGCAGTGGGGACTGGGCAGTGGGCTGTGGGGAGTGGGGCAGTGGGCAGTGGGCAGTGGGCAGTGGGCAGTGGGCAGTGGGGAGTGGGGAGTGGGCAGTGGGCAGTGGGGAGTGGGCAATGGGGAGTGGGCAGTGGGCAGTGGGCAGTGGGCAGTGGGGAGTGGGCAGTGGGGAGTGGGCAGTGGGCAGTGGGCAGTGGGCAGTGGGGAGTGGGGACTGGGCAGTGGGCTGTGGGGAGTGGGCAGTGGGCAGTGGGCAGTGGGCAGTGGGCAGTGGGGCAGTGGGGAGTGGGCGGTGGGCGGTGGGGAGTGGGCAGTGGGCAGTGGGCAGTGGGCAGTGGGGAGTGGGCGGTGGGCAGTGGGGAGTGGGGAGTGGGCAGTGGGGCAGTGGGCAGAGGGCAGTGGGCAGTGGGCAGTGGGCAATGGGCAGAGGGCAGTGGGCAGAGGGCAGTGGGCAGAGGGCAGTGGGCAGTGGGGAGTGGGCAGTGGGCAGTGGGCAGTGGGGAGTGGGCAGTGGGGAGTGGGCAGTGGGGAGTGGGCAGTGGGCAGTGGGCAGTGGGGAGTGGGCGGTGGGCAGTGGGGAGTGGGCAGTGGGGCAGTGGGCAGAGGGCAGTGGGCAGTGGGCAGTGGGCAGTGGGCAGAGGGCAGTGGGCAGAGGGCAGTGGGCAGTGGGGAGTGGGCAGTGGGCAGTGGGGAGTGGGCAGTGGGGAGTGGGCAGTGGGGAGTGGGCAGAGGGCAGTGGGCAGTGGGCAGTGGGCAGTGGGCAGTGGGCAGTGGGCAGTGGGCAGTGGGCAGGTGCTTTAGACCTGCACGGGAAGGTAGACGCTCCCGCCCCCACGAGTCTCGGGCAGATGGGGTTTGTCAGCCTGGGAAGGCAGTCCATCTAGGAGAGGGAAAACCCTGATTTAAAACCTCCGCTGCCTTGTGGCCATATCCAGTTGTGGAAAAGGCTCCAGGAGTAAACCTCAAGAAAATCCGGAGTCGGAGCCCCTGAGGCAGTTTGTCGTTGTTTACAACCTCGCTCTTAGAAACATAGAAACATAGAAAATAGGTGCAGGAGTAGGCCATCCGGCCCTTCGAGCCTGCACCGCCATTCAATATGATCATGGCTGATCATCCAACTCAGTATCCCGTACCTGCCTTCTCTCCATATCTCCTGATCCCCTTTAGCCACAAGGGCCACATCTAACTCCCTCTTAAATATAGCCAATGAACTGGCCTCAACTACCCTCTGTGGCAGAGAGTTCCAGAGACCCACCACTCTCTGTGTGAAAAAAGTCCTTCTCATCTCGGTCCTAAAGGATTTCCCCCTTATCCTTAAGCTGTGACCCCTTGTCCTGGACCTCCCCCAACATCGGGAACAATCTTCCTGCATCTAGCCTGTCCAACCTCTTAAGAATTTTGTAAGTTTCTATAAGATCCCCTCTCAATCTCCTAAATTCTAGAGAGTATAAACCGAGTCTATCCAGTCTTTCTTCATAAGACAGTCCTGACATCCCAGGAATCAGTCTGGTGAACCTTCTCTGCACGCCCTCAATGGCATCTCCTGCGACGGCGCTGGTGCCAAACTGTAACGGCCCTGCTGTTCCTTTGGATCGATCAGCAACGTGGAGAGGGGGACGTGCTGCATGGGCAACAGCCTGTCCTCCATATGACATCGCCCAGGCTTGCATCCGACCAGGATGCATCACCCATGGTCAGCCATGACCGAGCCGGGCCTACTGTAATTTAAACTGAAGAGAACTATTTTAAACCAAACTAAATTAAATTAAACTAACTTAAAATTAAATTACACTAAACTAATCTAAACAAAAGTAAACAATTTAAACTACACCAAATTAAACTAAATAAAACTAAACTATACTACAAATTAAATTAAACTAAGCTACTCTAAACTAATTTAAACTATTCTAAACCCAATTAAACTAAAGTAATCTAAAATTACATTAAACTAAACTAATAAATAGCAATTTTAACAATAAACTAGACTGAACTTAGAATAAAGGGGAGGCCATTTAAGACTGAGGCGAGAAAAACGTTTTCACCCAGAGAGTTGTGAATCTGTGGAATTCCCTGCCACAGAGGGCAGTGGAGGCCAAGTCACTGGATGGATTTAAGAGAGAGTTAGATAGAGCTCTAGGGGCTGGTGGAGTCAAGGGATATGGGGAGAAGGCAGGCACGGGTTATTGATTGGGGACGATCAGCCATGATCACATTGAATGGCGGTGCTGGCTCGAAGGGCCGAAGGGCCGAATGGCCTCCTCCTGCACCTATTTTCTATTTTTCTATGTTTCTATGTTACAGTAACTGAATTAAACTATAGCTAAACGTAATCTAAACCACACTAAATTAAACTAATTAAAAAAAGATTGAACTGAAAATTATTTTAAATTAAACTAAACTCAATTAATCTGAACTAAACTAAACTAAATAAAACTAAACTAAATGGAATGAAACTACGCTTAAACTAAGGTAAACTGAATTAAATTAAACAAATCCCACTATGGGGCTCATTTATGTTTCTCTCTCCCTCCCCCCTCGCCCCCTCCCCCTCTCCCTCTCCCCCTCCCCTCCCCCTCCCCTCCCCCTCTCCCTCTCCCCTTCCACCTCCCCCTCCCCTGCCCCTCCATATCTCCCCCTCCCCTCCCTCTCCCTCCCCTCCCTCTCCCTCCCCTCCCTCTCTCCCCTCCCCCTCCCCCTCCCCCTCCCCCTCCATATCTCCCTCTCCCTCCTCCGCCCCCTCCCCCTCTCCCTCCCATCTCCTCCATCCCACCTTCTCATTTTCACCCAGAGAGTTGTGAATCTGTGGAATTCTCTGCCACAGAAGGCAGTGGAGGCCGATTCACTGGATGTTTTCAAGAGAGAGTTAGATTTAGCTCTTAGGGCTAACGGAATCAGGGGATATGGGGAGAAAGCAGGAACGGGGTACTGATTGTGGATGATCAGCCGAGATCACATTGAATTGTGGTGCTGGCTTGAAGGGCCGAATGGCCTACTCCTGCACCTATTGTCTATGTTTCTATGATTGGTGATGAGTGCAGGTGGAGAAAGTCCATCTCCTAACGCCTTGGAGTCTACCTGCGTTTGACAGCACTGGGCCAGTACTCGCTGGAGTTTAGAAGGGGTGGGGGAACCTCAATGAAAGGGCTGAATGGCCTACTCCTGCACCTATTTCCTGTTTCCATCGCTCTCCCTCCTTTCTTCCTCCCCCCTATCCTCTCTCCTCTCCACCTCCTAGAGTCGCCAACTGTCCCGTATTAGCCGGGACATCCCGTATATTTGGGCTAAATTGGTTTGTCCCGTACGGGACCGCCCTTGTCCCATATTTGACCGCTACTACTCGGGTCGAGGGGACTGTCGGGTCGTCCGGCCCCGCCTCACCCGTCCTGACGTGGTGCATCCCGTGCGGTGCAGCAGCAGCAGCAGCAGCAGCGCCTCGCCCGTGGCCCTGTCGGTCAGTCGGCAGCCCGGCCAGCTGTCCGACCTTCGGACCTTCGCTGACCGCCGACACCACCACCACCCCTCCTTCTCACGGCCGTTCACGAGTTGGACGGGGCGCCGGACTAAGCGCGCGGCCCCCCCCCCCGGGGCCAAAACCCCTCAGCTGGCCCGCCGGCTGGGCTTTGTGTGCAGTCCAGCACCCGGGGCCAACTCATCGTCCACCCAGACACGGCCCAGTCGGTCAACGAATTGCCGTCGGGGGATTTGTCCCGTAATTTGACCTTTGGACCCTTAAGGGCCTGTCCCACCGTACGAGCTAATTCAAGAGTTCTCCCGAGTTTCCCCTGATTCGAACTCGGAGAATTACGGTAATGGCCGCTCGTACGTACTCGGGGCTCTCGTGGACATTTTTCAACATGTTGAAAAATCTTCACGAGCTTACCGCGTTTCCTGAGTACCCGCCGTTAGCGTTACGAGCCGCTAAGAGACGTCCCCGAGCTCCGACGTACCCGCTACGTACATTCTACCTGCTTACCACGAGTTTGATTTTTTGTTTAAACTCTTTTTTAAAGAGCTCTTGAATTAGCTCGTACAGTGGGACGTGAATCCCACCTCCTCCGTCAGATCGTCACGGAGACGCCACGAGGAGTACGCCTCAAGTCACGGCGCCCCAACTCTGCACAACACCGGCTGACGCTTCTAAGGCCGCCTGGGTCAAGGCGAGATGGAGAGACCAGTGGAAGTCAGCGGAACCATCTAGGCGACACCATGGACGCCCCTGGCCAGGACCGGCCCCGAAAGCTGCAGGCAACCCTCAGCCGCTCGAGGACGGGCGTCGGACGTACAGTGGGACTGGCCCCATTATTTGGGAGCGGGAAAGTTGGCGACCCTACTCTGTCTGCGCCCAACCCCTCCCCCCCCCCCCCCCGCCCCCCTCACCTGCCACATAGTCCCCGAAGCCGATGGTGGTGAGGGTGACGACCACAAAGTAGGCGGCCTCCAGCGCGCTCCAGCCTTCCACCCACTGGAAGACCACGACGGGGCTGAACACGAACATCAGGCAGCCCAGGCCCAGGAACAGCGTCGCCGAGACCACCCGGACCACCGTCACACGGACCCGCCAGCGCTGGGGGAGAGACCAGGGGGGCGTCAGGGGGCGGCAGTGAGGGAGCGGCGTGTCGGGGGGGGGGGAGAAGGAGGGCGGACAGGCAGGAACTAGAAGGGAAGAAGGGCAGCAGTGAGCGTGTGTACGTGCGTGCGTTACTCACCAGGAAGAGCTGCTCCACTTTGCCGATGAGCTGGCCCAGCGCCGAACCCAACTGGTCGCCGACTCCAGCCAGCAGCGAGCCGAACATCGGGATGCCGACCAACGCGTAGAAAATGCAGAACAACCGCCCTCCGTCTGTCTTGGGGGCGATGTTACCAAACCCTGCACACGGACACACGGATACACACGTCACACACACACATCACGGACACACGCGTCACGGACACACACGTCACGGGTACACGCGTCACACACACACGTCACGGACACACGCGTCACGGACACACACGTCACGGGTACACGCGTCACACACACACACGTCACGCACATATGCGTCACAGACTACACACATCACAGACTAACACACGCCACAGGCACGTGCACATATCACGGGCTAACACACACCATGGATGCAAACACACGGAAGCGTCACGGAGTAACACACACGTCAGGGACACACACACACACACGGACACACGTCACGTTCTAACACACGCCACGGACATGTACACACAGAAACATTACGGACTAACACACGCACACGTCACCGACACGTCACGGACACACACACACACATCACGGACACACACACACGTCACGGACACACACACATGTCACGGACACAAACACACGTCACGGACACACACACACGTCACAAACACACACACATGTCACGGACACAAACTCACACACACGTCACGGAGAGGGAATAACCCGGGGAGGGGAGGGCTTAGTTTAGCTTTGTTTTAGTTAAAATTACATTTCGGTTTAGTTTAAATTTAGTTTTAGGGGAGGGAGATGGGAGAGGGAGAGGGAGAGGGAGAGGGGCGGGGGGTGTGTGTGTGTGGAATGAACTGACCGGAGGATGCAGGTTAAAGGTGTTTGCTTCGGATCAGTTTAGCGTGCAGGAAAGAACTGCAGAGGCCGGTTTACTCCGAAGACAGACACAAAGTGCTGGAGCAACTCAGCGAGACGGGCAGCATCTCTGGAGAGAAGGAATGGGCGACGTTTCGACACTTCTTTCGACTGGTTCAGTTTTGTTGAATTTAGTTCAGCTCAGTTTCATTTTAGTTTAGTTTAGTTTAGTTGGAGGTACAGCGCGGAAACAGGCCCTTCGGCCCACTGAGTCCGTGCCAACCAGCGATCCCCGCACACTAACACTATCCTACACACACACACACACACACACACACACACACACACTGGGGTCAATTTACAATCTTTACTGAAAATAGTTTTTGTTTTAGTTTGGGGGGGGGGGGGGCGGCCAAGGAGGCTCTGGGGAGGGGGGGGGGTGAGTGTTCATGGTGATGGTGGTTCCAGGGGAGGAGGGTTGGAGGTCTCTGCACCCAATGGTTGTGATAACAGTACGGAGGAGGGAGGGGTGGGTGTGTGTGGGGGGAGTGTAGGTGGAGGGGTGTGTGGGGGAAGGGTTGGGGGGGAGGGGGGAAGGGGGGGTGCGGTGGGGTTGGGGGATATCCAGGGATATTCAATATTCAGGAGGGATAGACAGAAAGGAAAAGGAGGTGGGGTAGCGTTGCTAGTTAGAGAGGAGATTAATGCAATAGAAAGGAAGGATATTAGCTTGGAGGATGTGGAATCGATATGGGTAGAGCTGCGCAACACTAAGGGGCAGAAAACTCTGGTGGGAGTTGTGTACAGGCCACCTAACAGTAGTAGTGGAGTTGGGGATGGCATCAAACAGGAAATTAGAAATGTGTGCAACAAAGGCAAAACAGTTATAATGGGTGACTTCAATTTGCATGTAGATTGGGTGAATCAAATTGGCAGAGGCGCTGAGGAAGAGGATTTCTTGGAATGTATGCGGGATAGTTTTCTAAACCAACATGTAGAGGAACCAACGAGAGAACAGGCTATTCTAGACTGGGTACTGAGTAATGAGGAAGGGTTAGTTAGCAGTCTTGTTGTGCGTGGCCCCTTGGGCAAGAGTGACCATAATATGGTTGAGTTCTTCATTAGGATGGAGAGTGACATTGTTAATTCAGAAACGAGGGTTCTGAACTTAAACAAAGGTAACTTTGAAGGTATGAGATGTGAATTGGCCAAGATAGACTGGCAGGTGATTCTTAAAGGGTTGACAGTGGATGTGCAATGGAAGGTATTTAAAGACTGCATGGATGAAGTACAAAAATTGTTCATCCCAGTTTGGCAAAAGAATAAATCAGGGAAGGTAGTGCATCCGTGGATAACAAGGGAAATCAGGGATAGTATCAAAACTAAAGATGAAGCATACAAATTAGCCAGAAAAAGCAGCCTACCAGAGGACGGGGAGAAATTTAGAGTCCAGCATAGGAGGACAAAGGGCTTAATTAGGAAAGGGAAAATAGATTATGAAAGAAAATTGGCTGGGAACATAACAACGGACTGCAAAGGTTTTTATAGATATGTGAAGAGAAAAATGTTAGTTAAAACAAACGTAGGTCCCCTACAGTCAGAAACTGGTGAATTGATCATGGGGAACAAGGATATGGTAGACCAATTGAATAACTACTTTGGTTCTGTTTTCACTAAGGAAGACATAAATAATCTGCCGGAAATAGCAGGGGACCGAGGGTCAAATGAGATGGAGGAACTGAGTGAAATACAGGTTAGCTGGGAAGTGGTGTTAGGTAAATTGAATGGATTAAAGGCCAATAAATCCCCAGGGCCAGATAGGCTGCATCCCAGAGTACTTAAGGAAGTAGCCCCAGAAATAGTGGATGCATTAGTGATAATTTTTCAAAACTCTTTAGATTCTGGAGTAGTTCCTGAGGATTGGAGGGTAGCTCATGTAACCCCACTTTTTAAAAAGGGAGGGAGAGAGAAAACGGGGAATTACAGACTAGTTAGTCTAACATCGCTAGTGGGGAAAATGCTAGAGTCAGTTATTAAAGATGGGATAGCAGCGCATTGGAAAGTGGTGAAATCATTGGACAAAGTCAGCATGGATTTACGAAAGGTAAATCATGTCTGACAAATCTGATAGAATTTTTCGAGGATGTAACTAGTAGAGTGGATAATGGAAAACCTGTGGATGTGTTATATCTGGACTTTCAGAATGCTTTCGACAAGGTCCCACATAAGAGATTAGTATACAAACTTAAAGCACACGTTATTGGGGGTTCAGTATTGATGTGGATAGAGAACTGGCTGGCAGACAGGAAGCAAAGAGTAGGCAGGCAGTGACTAGTGGGGTACCGCAAGGCTCAGTGCTGGGACCCCAGCTATTTACAATATATATTAATGATCTGGATGAGGGAATTGAATGCAACATCTCCAAGTTTGCGGATGACATGAAGCTGGGGGGCAGTGTTAGCTGTGAGGAGGATGCTAGGAGGCTGCAAGGTGACTTGGATAGATTGGGTGAATGGGCAAATGCATGGCAGATGCAGTATAATGTGGATAAATGTGAGGTTATCCACTTTGGTGGCAAAAACAGGAAAGTAGACTATTATCTGAATGGTGGCCGATTAGGAAAAGGGGAGATGCAGCGCGACCTGGGTGTCATGGTACACCAGTCATTGAAAGTAGGCATGCAGGTGCAGCAGGCAGTGAAGAAAGCGAATGGTATGTTAGCATTCAAAGCAAAAGGATTTAAGTACAAGTTTTGGTCTCCTAATCTGAGAAAATACATTCTTGCCATAGAGGGGGTACAGAGAAGGTTCACCAGACTGATTCCTGGGATGGCAGGACTTCCATATGAAGAAAGACTGGATAGACTCGGCTTGTACTCGCTTGAATTTAGGAGATTGAGGGGGGATCTTATAGAGACTTACAAAATTCTTAAGGGGTTGGACAGGCTAGACGCAGGAAGATTGTTCCCGATGTTGGGGAAGTCCAGAACAAGGGGTCACAGTTTAAGGATAAGGGGGAAGTCTTTTAGGACCGAGATGAGAAGATCATTTTTCACACAGAGAGTGGTGAATCTGTGGAATTCTCTGCCATAGAAAGTAGTTGAGGCCAGTTCATTGACTATATTTAAGAGGGAGTTAGATGTGGCCCTTGTGGCTAAAGGGATCAGGGGGTATGGAGAGAAGGCAGGTACGGGATACTGAGTTGGATGATCAGCCATGATCACATTGAATGGCGGTGCAGGCTCGAAGGGCCGAATGGCCTACTCCTGCACCTATTGTCTATGATTCTATGATTCTATGATATTGGCGGTGAGGGGGGGTCTCTGTACCGATGGTGGTGATGACGGTCCCTGCGAAGAAGAACGAGCCCCCCATGTCCCAGTTGGTGGTGAAGTCGGTGGAGTTACCTGTGGGGTCGACCCCCACCTCCACGGCCCACAGCAACTCCTGTGGGAGGGGGGGAAAGAGGGGGAAGAGAGGGAGGGAGGGGGAGAGAGGGGGAAGAGGCGGAAGGGAGAAGGGGGAAGGGGGGGAGGGTGGACAGGTCAAAAGAAGGGCAATGGGCTGCCCCGTTGCCTCCTTCCCCTCCGCCCCTTGCTTCTCTACCTCTCTCCCCTCCCTCCTCCATTCCCAACAACCCTCTTCCCCCTCCATCCCCAACCCTCCATCTCCCCACCCGTAACGTTCTCACTCCCAAATACGGGACAAATTCCCCGACGGCAATTCGTTGACCGACTGGGCCGTGTCTGGGTGGACGATAAGTTGGCCCCGGGTGCTGGACTGCACACAAAGCCCAGCCGGCGGGCCAGCTGAGGGGATTTGGCCCCGGGGGCCGCGCGCAAAGTCCGGCGCCCCGTCCAACTCGTGAACGGCCGTGAGAAGGAGGGGCGGTGGTGGTGTCGGCGGTCAGCGAAGGTCCGAAGGTCGGACAGCTGGCCGGGCTGCCGACCGACCGACAGGGCCACGGGCGAGGCGCTGCTGCTGCTGCTGCTGCTGCTGCACTCCACGGGATGCACCACGTCGGGACGGGTGATGCGGGGCCGGATGACCCGACAGTCCCCTCGACCCGAGTAGTAGCGATCAAATATCAATACTGGACAAGGGCGGTCCAGTACGGGACAAACCAATTTAACCCAATATACGGGATGTCCCGGCTAATACGGGACAGTTGCCGACCCTACCTGTATTAGAGTGTCCAGATCCTGCGGCTGCACACAGCGATGTTGTTCGAGGAAGGAGAATCGGGCCCCGAGCGCGAGCCCGCGCCGCCGCTGCTCCAGAGGCTGTTCCAGGCGCTGGAAGAGAGCGGCCCCCCCCGCCAGGTAGGCCAGGACCGCCAGGAGGATGGTGAGCACCGTGCGACGCTTCATCGCCCGCTCTCCGCCCCACCCGGGCCTGACCTGGGCCGGACTGGGCCTGACCTAGCCCCTAAACCGCGATACAGAACCAAATCTGGGCCCTAAACCCAGATACCGAACCAAGCCTGGACTAGGCCCTAAACCCAGATACCGTACCAAGCCTGGACTAGGCCCGAAACTGGGTTACTGGACCCAGGCCTACCCCAGCTAGGCCCTAAACCCAGATACCGTACCAAGCCTGGACTAGGCCCGAAACTGGGATACTGGACCCTGGCCTACCCGGCTAGGCCCTAAACCCAGATACCGAACCAAGCCTGGACTAGGCCCGAAACTGGGATACTGGACCCAGGCCTACCTGGACTAGGCCCTAAACTGTGATACGGAACCAAGCCTGACTCGGCCCTGAACTGGTATACGGAACAGGGGCCTACCCTGGCTAGGCCCTAAACCCAGATACCGTACCAAGCCTGGACTAGGCCCGAAACTGGGATACTGGACCCAGACCTATCAGGACTAGGCCCTAAACTGTGATACGGAACCAAGCCTGACTCGGCCCTTAACGGGTGTACGGAACACGGGTCTAACCTGGGATACGGAACTAGGGCCTATCGGACCAGCCTGGACTGGTCTGTCCTGGACCCTCTCGGGCTCGTCCCTAAATCAGGATAGGCCCTAAACCAGGATAGGTTCTAATCTGGAATAGGGCCTAAACCAGGATAGGGAACCCGGGCTTACATGGACTAGGCTCCACCCTGGGATATCTACAATACAGAACTTGGGGCTACCTCAGCTGGACCCTAAACTGGAATACAAAACCCAGGCCTACCTGGACTAGGCCCTAAACCCGTATACGGAACCAAGCCTGGGCTAGGCCCTAAACCAGTATATGGAACCAGGGCCTACCATGGGATACGGAAGCTGGACCTAAAGGACTGGCTTGGACCCTCCCGGGCTCGCCCCTAAATCAGATTAGGGAATACGGAACCCCGCCTAGACTAGGCCCGAAACCCCTGGGATACGGATCCTGGGCCTAAACCCGGTTTACGGGCCTTCCTTCACCCCCAGACTCTGGAACTCTCCCCCCCTCCAGTCCTTATCCTGGGATACGGAACACACCCCCTGGCCAAGGCTTATCCCGGCCTACGGGGACACTCTCACCGTCTCTGGACTGGAACTAATCCGGGATAGAGATACCCCGGGCCCAGAGGGGAACGAGGGGGGGAGAAAGGGGGGGAGAGGGGGTGGGGGGAGAAAGAGAGAGGGGTAAAGGAAGGAGAGAGACAAGTTAGAAATAGTCACAATCACGGCATCAGAGTCTAAAGATACAGCACAGAAACAGGCCCTTCGGCCCACCGGGTCCGTGCTGACCAGCGAACCCCACACACTAACACTATCCTACACACACACACACACACACACACACACACTAGGGACAATTTGCAATTTCACCAAAGCCAATTAACCTACAAACCCGCACGTCTTTGGAGTGTGGGAGGAAACCGGAGCGCCCGGAGAAAACCCACGCAGGCCACGAGAGGCGGCACGGTGGTGCAACGGTAGAGTTGCTGCCTCACAGCATCGGAGACACGAGTTCGACCCCGACTACGGGTGCTGTCTGTACGGAGTTTGTACGTTCTCCCCGCGACAGTCTCACGCACACACAGTCCAACACACACACACAGACACACGGTCACATACACACACACACACAGCCACACACACACACACACACATGGTCACACACATGGTCACACACACATACACACACATGGCCACACACACACACACAGACACACACACACACATGGTCACACACATGGTCACACACACACACACACACATGGTCACACACACACACACAGACACACACAGATACACACAGTCACACACACACACACTGTCATACACACAGATACACACAGTCACATACACACACAGTCCAACACACACACACACTGTCTGAAACACACACACATACAAACACACACACAGTCACACACACACAGATTCACACAGTCACACACACACACACACACACACACATACACACACAGTGACAAACACACACACACACACACTCTCAAACACACACACACATACAAACGCACACACACACAGTCACACACACACACACACTGTGACAAACACACACACACACACACACACTGTCTGAAAGACACACGCATACAAACGCACACACACACACAGTGGCAAACACACACACACACACACTGTCTCCAACACACACACACACACACACATACAAACGCGCACACACACACACACACACACACACACATACAAACGCACACACACACACACACACACACACACACACACACACACACACACACACACACACACACACTGTCTCCAACACACACACACACACACACTGTCTCAAACACACACACACACAGTCTCACACACATACACACACAGTGACAAACACACACACATACAAACGCACACACACACACACACAGTGACAAACACACACACACACACTGTCTCAAAGACACACATACAGACATAGACATACACACACACTCACACACAGTGCCAGACACACACACACATAGTCTCACACACACACACACACACACACACAGTGTCACACACTGTCTCACACACACACACACAGTTGTACACCCTGACACACTAGTATAACACACAAACAGGCACCCTGATGGGCTGTGTGTGTGGGGGGGGGGAGGGGGGAGGCTGTTACTCCACAGTCCAGCTGTTGTCCAGTCTCTGGTGGTCGACGGTCCAGATGTTCCCCAGCTGCTGCCCGGTCGCGGTGTGTCCGTGGTCCAGCTGTTTTCCAGCTGTTTTTCTCCCCGCCCTCCCATGGCCGGCGATGCAGAGACACTCAATTATTAACCCCGCGTGTGGGACAGAACTGCATACACACATATATATATATACACATACACACACACACACACATACCTGTGGGAGCTGTGTCCGCTTCTCTCAGTCACTCTCTCTCTCTCTGACCCCCTCCTCCCCTCCACTCTTCCTCCTTATCCATCACCTGCCCTCCTCCCTCTCCCTCCCCCCTCCCCACCCATCCATTCGCCCCTCCCCACTCTGCAAGACCAACCTGCTGTCCCTCTGACAAAGGGTGTTCTCCCTGTATCGACGCCTCTCTCTCTTGCCCTCTCCCTCCCTCCCTCTCCCACTCTCTCTCCCCCTCCCCTATCTCTACCTCCCTCCCTCTCCCCTTGTATCTCTCCCTCTCCTCCCCCTCTCTCCCTCCCTCCCTCTATCTCTCTCTCTCCGCTATCTCTATCTCTCTCTCTCTACCCATCTCTCTCACTCCCCCTGTATCTCTCCCCTTCTCTCTCTCCCCCTCTATCTCTCACTCTCTCTCCCCCTCTGCATCCCTCTCTCTCTGTCTCTCTCTCCCTGTATCTCTCTCCCCCTTCTATCTCTCCCCCTCTATCTCTCTCTCTCTCCCCTCTATCTCTCTCTCTCCCCCTCTATCTCTCTCTCTCTCTCCCCTCTATCTCTCTCCCCTCTATCTCTCTCTCCCCCTCTATCTCTCTCCC
>OY740822.1:2397393-2412393 GCA_963514005.1 Raja brachyura | reverse complement strand
ACCTTGTCATCGTACCAGTTTCATTGTCGTCCTGCTGAATTTCACCGTCGGTATAGCTCCTTCTCGCCTTCCCCACAGCCCACAATGGACCATTGTGGGCTCCACCTTTCCTCGATCACCGATGCTGGCTTTGATTTGTCCTTTTGGGCGCACCCTTCATTCATTTGCTTACTTTAGTTCAGAGATCCAGCGCGGAAACAGGCCCTTCGGCCCACCGAGTCCGTGCCGACCAGCGATCCCCGCACACTAACACTATCCCACACACACACACACACACACACTAGGGACAAATTACAACTTTCATCGAAGCCAATTAGCCTACAAACCCGCACGTCTTTGGTGTGTGGGAGGAAACCGGAGCACCCGGAGAAAACCCACGCGGGTCACGGGGAGAACGTGCAAACTCCGCACAGACAGCACCCGTAGTCGGGATGAAACCTGGGTCTCCGGCGTCGTGAGGCAGCAACTCTACCATGTTGTTTTGTACCTTTCCATATCTCCCGTCTCCCTCTCCCCCGGGTCTCGACCCGAAACGTCACCCATTCCTTCTCTCCAGAGATGCTACCCGTCCCGCTGAGTTCCTCCTGCACTGTGCCTTATGCCCCCTGTCCCACTTAGGAAACCTGAACGGAAACCTCTGGAGACTTTGCGCCCCCACACAAGGTTTCCGTGCGGTTCCCGGAGGTTGCAGGTAGTTGCAGGTAGTGGAAGCAGGTGGGGAGACTGTCAAAAACCTCCGGAAACCTTGGGTGGGGCACAAAGTCTCCAGAGGTCTCCGTTCAGGTTTCCTAAGTGGGACAGGGGCATTAGTTTCTCTGCACAGTACCCTAGGTTATGTGAGAGTGAATTCTCTTTCTTTAATTGAATTATATTATTAGTGTGATATATAAATATATTATTTATTATTATTAAACTATTAATTTTAAAACTAATTATTATTTAAAAATGAATAAATTATTAAATAAGACGATTGGAGTGAACTACTCACTCAGCAGACTTGGTCTCTTCCAGGTTGTTTGTGAGCAAGATAGGTTTTATAGTAATCCATTTACTCATGCCCACTCTTATTGCCTGTACATTATATTCTGAGTTTATTTAATTACTTGCCTTTAAATTCTCCAGCTGCCAAATTGGATCCAAATTTATATCCCTGGATCAATATTTACAAGACTGCGGGCAATTGAGATAATTTAACCTCTAATCTACTGCATCTCAATGTGTTGGGGCAATTTATTCTCTGCGGATTGTCACCTTGTCGTGGTGGAGAATCTCGTGTGGTCCTGAGATCCTGGGAGCGATGCTCCTGGTGGGGCCACCCATGGCGGTGACCTTCCAACCAAGACCTTCCTTCCCCGGGCACTTTCCCTTGCAACCGCAAGAGACAGCGCATACAACACATAGTCCTCCGCCAGTTTCGCCACCTCCGACGTGACCCCTCCACTCGCCACATCTTCCCATCTCCCCCCCTGTCTGCCTTCCGCAAAGACCGCTCCCTCCGCAACTCCCTTGTTAATTCTTCCCTTCCCTCCCGCTCCACCCCTTCCCCGGGCACTTTCCCTTGCAACCGCAAGAGATGCTACACTTGTCCCTTCACCTCCCCCATCCACCCCAAGCAGTCCTTCCAAGTCCGACAGAGGTTCACCTGCACCTCCTCCAACCTCATCTACTGCATCCGTTGCTCCAGATGCCAGCTGATCTACATCGGTGAGACCAAGCGGAGGCTGGGCGATCGTTTCGCCGAACACCTCCGCTCGGTCCGCAATAACCAACCCGACCTCCCGGTGGCTCAGCACTTCAACTCCCCCTCCCATTCCGTATCCGACCTCTCGGTCCTGGGCCTCCTCCACGGCCAGAGTGAGCAACACCGCAAGTTGGAGGAACAGCACCTCATATTCCGCTTGGGGAGTCTGCATCCTCTGGGCTTAAACATTTAATTTTCTCAATTCTGTTAACCCTGGCTGCCTCCTCCCCTTCCCACCTCTCCCTCAGCCCTCGGGCCCTGGCATTCCCTCTCTCTATCTCTCCCCCACCCAAGTCTCATTTTCACACTACAAACAGCTTACAATGGCCTGTTTCCTTTATCATCGATACTTTTTTGCATATCTTTCATTCATTGTTCCTTATCTCTCCACATCACCGTCTATATCTCTCGTTTCCCTGATCCCTGACCAGTCTGAAGAAGGGTCTCGACCCGAAACGTCGCCTATCTCCTTCGCTCCTTAGATGCTGCTGCACCCGCTGAGTTTCTCCAGCTTTTTGTGTAACCAACCAAGACCTCAACGGTGGAACAGGCGGAGGACGATGGCTGACCTTAGTGGAGTGTCACAGCGGCTGGGGAAGGCGGAATAAGCCTCCCCAACTTTCCCGCTCCCAAATAAGGGACAAAACGGTCAAAATACGGGACAAATTCCCCGACGGCAATTCGTTGACCGACTGGGCTGTGTCTGGGTACAAGGTGAGTTGGCCCCGGGTGCTGGACTGCACACAAAGCCCAGCCGGCGGGGCAGCTGAGGGGTTTTGGCCCCGGGGGGGGGGGGGGGGGGGCCGCGTGCAAAGTCCGGCGCCCCGTCCAATTCGTGAACGGCCGTGAGAAGGAGGGGTGGTGGTGGTGTCGGAGGTCAGCGAAGGTCCGAAGGTGGGACAGCTGGCCGGGCTGCCGACTGACCGATGGGGTCATGGGCGAGGCGCTGCTGCTGCTGCTGCACTCCACGGGATGCACCACGTCGGGACGGGTGAGGCGGGGCCGGACGACCCGACAGTCCCCTCGACCCGAGTAGTAGCGGTCAAATATGGGACAAGTGCAGTCCCATACGGGACAAACCAATTTAGCCCAAAATATACGGGATGTCCCGGCTAATACGGGACAGTTGGCGACCCTATGGGGATCATTGGTTGGCAGGGACTTGGTGGCCAAAGGGCCTGTTTCCACGCTTTTTTGCTAAAACTCTAAACAACCCCCCCCACCCCCCCCCCCCCCCCGTCACTCTGCTCCACCTATTTCTCCCTTCCCTCCACCTGCATTCCTTCCTCTGGCTTTACAATTCGCAACTCTTCAAACCTGTCTCACACCTTCTGCTCTTATCTCTGGCCTTTGTTCCGAACATCTGCCTATCAACCACCACCCCCCCTCTCCGCCTGGTGGCCACCTGTTACTATGCCACATCTCTCACCTTTCCTCTCTTCCAGCTTTCTTCTCACCCCTCCCTTTCCCACTCCCACCCCACCCCATCCCACCCACAATTGCTGAA
Organism: Raja brachyura; assembly: GCA_963514005.1. The sequence continues at coordinate 2,409,145 of OY740822.1, read as the reverse complement.
GAAGGGATATGGACCAAGCGCAGGCAAGTGGGACTAGTACAGCTGGGACATTGTTGGCCGGTGCGGGCGAGTTGGGCCGAAGGGCCTGTTTCCACGCTGTGTCACTCTGACTCAAAGGGTCCCGACCCGAAACGTCACCTATCCACGTTCTCCACAGATGCTGCCTGACCCGCTGAGTTACTCCGGCACTTTCTACCCGTCCATGTTCTCCAGAGATGCTGCCTGACCCGCTGAGTTACTCCAGCACTGTGCGTCCTTTTCAGTACAGGAGACGGGACTTTGTGTAACAGCTGTACAAGACGTTGGCAAGGCCACATTTGGAGTAGTTATGGTCTCGATGCTGTTGGGGGAATGCTTTCAGAAATTAAATAGGCTGCAAAAATGATTTACGAGGATGTTCCCAGCGTGGGAGGGGGGAAGGGGAGGGGGGGGGGAGCTATTGTCCTTTAACTGTGGAGCCTAGATTGACAGCAGGCTAAGCATGCCAGTACAGCAGGCAGTGAAGAAAGTGAATGGCATGTTGGCCTTTATAACAAGAGGAGTCAAGTATAGGAGCAAAGAGGTCCTTCTGCAGTTGTACAGGGCCCTAGTGAGACCTCACCTGGAGTATTGTGTGCAGTTTTGGTCCCCTAATTTGAGGAAGGACATTCTTGCTATTGAGGGAGTGCAGCGTAGGTTCACCAGGTTAATTCCCGGGATGGCGGGACTGTCACATGCTGAGAGAATGGAGCGGCTGGGCTTGTACACTTTAGAGCTTAGAAGGATGAGAGGGGATCTCATTGAAACATACAAGATTGTTAAGGGTTTGGACACGCTAGAGGCAGGAAACATGTTCCCGATGTTGGGGGAGTCCAGAACCAGGGGCCACACACAGTTTAAGAATAGGGGGTAAGCCATTTAGAGCAGAGACGAGGAAACACTTTTTCTCACAGAGAGTTGTGAGTCTGTGGAATTCTCTGCCTCAGAGGGCGGTGGAGGCCGGTTCTCTGGCTCCTTTCAAGAGAGAGCTAGATAGGGCTCTTAAAGATAGCGGAGTCAGGGGATATGGGGAGAAGGCAGGAATGGGGTACTGATTGGGGATGATCAGCCATGATCACATTGAATGGCGGTGCTGGCTCGAAGGGCCGAATGGCCTACTCCTGCAGCTGTTGTCTATTGTCTATTGAGGGATGACCTTGTAGAGGTTTATCAGCAGTGAGCATTTATTGGATGTTGAGTATAGAAGTTGGGAGGTCACGTTGCAGTTGAACAAGATGTTGGTGAGGCCGCATTTAGAGTATTGTGTTCAGTTCTGGGCACCGTGTTATAGGAGAGATGCTGTCAAGTTGGAAAGGGTTCAGAGAAGATTTACGAGGATGTTGCCAGGACTCGCGGGTGTGAGCTACAGGGAGCGGTTGAGCAGGCTTGGTCTCTATTCCTTGGAGCGCAGGAGGATGAGGGGAGATCTTATAGAGGTGTACAAAATCATGAGAGGAATAGATCTGGTCTTTTGCTCAGAGTAGGGGAATCGAGGACCAGAGGACACAGGTTCAAGGTGAAGGGTTAAAAATTTAATAGGAATCTGAGGGGTACCTTTTTCACACAGAGGGTGGTGGGTGTATGGAACGAGCTGCCGGAGGAGGTAGTTGAGGCTGGGACTATCCCAACGTATAAGAAACAGTTAGACCGGTACATGGATCGAACAGGTTTGGAGGGATATGGACCAAACGCAGGCAGGTGGGACTAGTGTAGCTGGGACATGTTGGCCGGTGTGGGCAAGATGGGCCGAAGGGCCTGTTTCCATGCTGTATCACTCTGTGACTATGACTTTAGGTTGTTGGCTGCAACTGTACGCCACAAGGGCCAGGAAGCGAGCGGGCAAGATCATCCCTGACCCCTCTCACCCCGGCCACAAACTCTTTGAATCACTTCCCGCTGGAAGGCGACTCCGGACTGTCAAAGCCACCAGTAGCTCCACTCAATAACCAAAAGTGTAGCCTCCTTTTGCTCTGAAATTTTATTTCATTCACATGTTTAAACTATAATGTTTTATTATTAATGTTTAATGTTTTATGGGTCATTCTTAATTGTCACTGTATATCGCGTTGTTAATTTCGAGTGGAGCACCAAGACAAATTCCTTGTATGTGCATTCAGATCCCTTCACTTTTCCACAATTTGTTATGTTACAGCCTTATTTTAAAATGGATTCAATTGATTTTTTAAAATCATCAATCTACACACAATACCTCGTAATAAAAAAAAGCAAAAACAGGTGTTTAGAAATTTTTGCTAAGTAATTATAAAGAAATAACTGAAATATCACATTTACATAAGTATTCAGACCCTTTACTCAGCACTTTGTTGAGGCACCTTTGGCAGCGATTACAGCCTCAAGTCTTCTTGGGTATGACGCTACAAGCGTGGCACACCTGTATTTGGGTAATTTCTCCCATTCTTCTCTGCAGATCCTCTCAAGCTCTGTCAGGTTGGATGGGGAGCGTCGATTCACAGCTATTTTCGGGTTCGAGTCCGGGCTCTGGCTGGGCCACTCGAGGACATTCACAGTCTTGTCACAAAGCCACTCCTGCATTGTCGTGGCTGTGTGCTTGGGGTCGTTGTCCTGTTGGAAGGTGAACCTCCACCCCAGTCTGAGGTCCAGAACGCTCTGGAGCAGGTTTTCATTGAAGATCTCTCTGTACTTTGCTCCATTCATCTTTCCCTCGATCCTGACCAGTCTCCCCGTTCCTGCCGCTGAAAAACATCCCCACAGCATGATGCTGCCACCACCATGCTTCACCGTAGGTATGGTATTGGCCAGGTGATGAGCGGTGCCTGGTTTCCTCCAGACGTGACGCTTGGCATTCAGGCCAAAGAGTTCAATCTTGGTTTCATCAGACCAGAGAATCTTGTTTCTCATGGTCTGAGAGTCCTTTAGCTGCCTTTGGGCAAACTCCAAACTGTCTGTCATGTGCCTTGTACTGAGGAGTGGCTTCCGTCTGGCCACTCTACCACAAAGGCCTGATTGGTGAAGTGCTGCAGATATAGTTGTCCTTCTGGAAGGTTCTCCCATCTCCACAGAGGAACTCTGGAGCTCTGTCAAGAGTGACCATCGGGTTCTTGGTCACCTCCCTGACCAAGGCCCTTCTCTCCCGATTGCTCAGTTTGGCCGGGCGGCCAGCTCTATGAAGAGTCCTGGCGGTTCCAAAGTTCTTCCATTTAAGGTGCTCTTCGGGACCTGCAGTGCTGCAGATATTGTTGCATACCCTTCCCCAGATCTGTGTCTCGACACAATCCTGTCTCGGAGGCCTACGGACAATTCCTTCGTCTTCATGGCTTGGTTTTTGCTCTGACATGCACTGTCAACTGTGGGAACCTTATATAGACAGGCGTGGGGCCTTTCCAATTCATGTCCAATCAAACTAATTTACCACTGGCGTAAGAGTGGAACTCGCTATCAAAACATGGAGGGGAGCGGGACACACACAATTTTTTGGCGACCGCACGCGCACTCACTCACACACGCGCGCGCGAGGCTTCGGAGGCTCAATCCAGCGCTAAATACAGCTCAGCTCTGCCTGTCTCGCCGGGTTAACCTACAGCCCTGCTGGACCGACGGGATACCAGCGCTGCTTCTCCGCGCTGGCCATATTTCCCGCAAGCCCGGGCAGGTTCACCAGGCAAAGATGAGCTGGTTTAGATCTGCTTCTCTGCGCTGACTGTGGGCCTGGGGGTCCCACCTCCACTGTCTCATTGAAAGCTGAGATTTTAAAATCCGGATTACAAAAACTTGGGGGGGGGGGGGGATGTCAAAACATGGGGGGGGAACGTGTCCCCTTTGCCCCCCCCCCAGGTTTTCCGCCCCCTGCACTGGTGGACTCCTATCAAGTTGTAGAAACATCTCAAGGATAATCAATGGAAACAGAATGAACCTTAGCTCAAATTTGAGTGTCGTAGCAAAGGGTCTGAATATTTATGTAAATTGTGACATTTCAGTCATTTATTTTTTTAAACTTTGCAAAAATTTCTAAACACCTTGCTTTCGTTTCTTCATTCTGGAGTATTGTGTGCAGTTTTGGTCCCCTAATTTGAGGACAGACATTCTTGTTATTGAGGGAGCCCAGCGTAGGTTTACAAGGTTAATTCCCGGGATGGCGGGACTGTCATATGCTGAGAGAATGGAGCGGCTGGGCTTGTACACTCTGGAGTTTAGAAGGGTGAGAGGGAATCTTATTGAAACATAGAAGATTGTTAAGGGTTTGGACCCGCTAGAGGCAGGAAACATGTTTCCGATGTTGGGGGAGTCCAGAACCAGGGGCCACACACAGTTTAAGAATAAGGGGTAAGCCATTTAGAACAGAGACGAGGGAACACTTTTTTCTCACAGAGAGTTGTGAGTCTGTGAAATTCTCTGCCTCAGAGGGCGGTGGATGCCAGTTCTCTGGATACTTTCAAGAGAGAGCTAGATAGGGCTCTTAAAGATAGCGGAGTCAGGGGATATGGGGAGAAGGCAGGAACCGGGTACTGATTGGGGATGATCAGCCATGATCACATTGAATGGTGGTGCAGGCTCGAAGGGCCGAATGGCCTACTCCTGAACCTATTGTCTATTAAAATAAGGCTGTACAAAATGTGGAAAAAGTGAAGGGCTCTGAATACTTTCTGAATGCACTGTTACTTGGCCAATAAACATATTCATTCACTTACTCTCCCATTAAACGAGTCAGCGAGCTCGATCACAGTCTCATGGTCACCATTCCTGACTCTGCTCTTTAATTCGTATTTAATGACTTGGCTACTAAATTCCCCAGCTGCCCTGCAGGGTTTTGATTTCCTTATTGTGGATCAATACTCTCAAGGCTGTGATGCAGAGACAGAGAGAGGGGTGGTGGGGGGGAAGAGTGAGCTGGAGGGGGAGACAAGAGACGGGTGGATGGGGGGAGAGTGAGCTGGTGGGGGTGAGGAGGGAGCTTCTAAACTGCTCAGGGGAAGGGGCGGGGGGGTAATGAACAGAGGGGGGGGGAAGGAGCGAAGGACAAGAGAAGGCACAGTGGTGCAGCGGTAGAGTTGCTGCCTCACAGCGCCAGAGACCCGGGTTCCATCCCAGCCACGGGTGCTGTCTGTACGGAGTTTGCACGTTCTCCCCTTTCCTCCGGACGCTCCGGTTTACTCCCACACTCCAAAGACGCGCATATTTCTAGGTTAATTAGCGTTGGTAAAATGAGATTGTAAATTGCCCCCTAGTGCGTTTAGGATAACGGGCGGATTTTTCCCCGGGTACTCCGGTTTCATCCCACCACCAAGACGCACGTCACGGGCAGTCACGGTGGTGCAGCGGTAGAGTTGCTGCCTTGTAGCAAAATGCAGCGCCAGAGGCCCGGGTTCGATCCCGACTGTGGGTGCTGTCTGTACGGAGTTTGCACGTTCTCCCCGTGATCTGCGTGGGTTTTCACCGAGAACTTCAGTTTCCTCCCACACTCCAAAGACGTGCTGGTTTGTAGGTTAATCGACGTGATAAAATGTTAAATTGTCCAAGTTGGCGATGTGCAGATTACTGCCCTGCCGACTACAAAATTCAGAAGGTTCATGATGTATTCAAAAGAGAGTTGTATTTAGCTCTTAGGGCTAACAGAATCAAGGGATACAGGGAAAAATCCGGAATGTAGTATTCCCAAGTTATTCAATGTTATAAATGAATTTAGCGTATTTTCAGGATATAGGATTAATTGGAATAAAAGTGACATTATGCCTATAACTGGTATAAATGTAAATATATTACAAAAATACCCATTAAAAATAGTTACAGATAAATTTAAATATTTAGGAATCAATGTGTCTAAATCCTATAAAGTATTAATTAAAGCTAATTATTATCAATTATTAGAGAAACTTAAAAAAAACATTTCATATTGGAAAACACTCCCTATATCTATGATCGGTAGAATTAATGCTATAAAGATGATTTTTTTACCACAATTGTTATATTTATTTCAGGCAATTCCTTTTTTTCTCCCAAAATTTTTTTTTTAAAAAATTGATAATATTGTTAATAGTTTTGTTTGGGATTACAAAAGTCATAGAATAAGTAAAAAACATTTATGTAAGTCTAAGATAAATGGAGGGCTAGCACTTCCAAATTTTCTATACTACTTTTGGGCAGTCCAGATTAAGAATATGAATTTTTGGTGGGTAAATATGGATGATGAACCAATGTGGTTAAAAATGGAAAAGGAAGACTGTTTACTTTTCAATATAGAGTCGATTATTTTCGCACCAAAGGAAGTACAAAAAAAGACTTATAGGGACAACCCTATAATTCATAATAATAGGCGTATTTGGAAACAGATAGTTAAGACCTTATATCTGGATAATCTTTCTTTTAGGTTACCAATTAGGAATAACCCACTGTTTAAACCCTCAATCTTAGATGCGGGGTTTAGACTGTGGGAGGATTCAGGAATTAAAAGGATAGGACACCTTTATAGAAATGGAAATTTTTTATTATTTGAAGAGTTACAAGATATTTTTGGACTACCTTCACAACACCATTTTAGGTATTTACAAATTAGAGATTTTATTAAATGCAACACACAAGACTATAAAAATAAAGAATCAGGCTTATTAGATGAGCTGTTTAATTTACATCCAAATACGGATAAGTTTATAGCTTATATATACAATATTATTTTAGATAAAGAGAACCCAACAACTGAAACATATCGTCAAGCATGGGAAAATGAAATTGGATTACCTATAACAAAAGAAACTTGGGAAGAATGCTTACAAAGAATACATTGGTGTTCTTTGAATGCCAGACACACATTGATACAATTTAAAGTTATATATAGATTACACTACTCGAAAACCAAATTAAAAAGTATCTTTCCTAGTCTCTCCTCTATTTGTGATAAATGTAAGAATCTTGAAGCAAATTTAATACATAGTTTTGTAACGTGCCCACGGTTGAATTATTATTGGATTGAAATTTTTAAAGTTATTTCGGAAGTTCTTAAGGTTGAACTCGACCCAGACCCAAAATTAATAATATTTGGAATTCCGGAGCCAAATTTGGTACTCACAGTAAATCAAAGAAATTTTTTTGATTACTGTTTAATAATAGGGAAAAAAATACTTAAATTTTGGAAGGGAACATTATCCCCAACAATTAAAATGTGGAAAGCAGAGATGTTGGAGACGTTGAATTTGGAAAGAATTAGATTTGTCCTTTTGGACAGGTATAATTCTTTTGAATCGATATGGTCTCCATATATACAGTATTTAGAGAAGTAGCTATTCTTGGAATCACGGCTCGACGGGCACCCTACGGAATCCGATGCGAATAACTTATTTATATTTGATATTATTGCGCATTTATTATAGATATTACTGTATGAAATAGTATTTCGTATAATGTATTTAGTTTTGTTTATATATATGTAATATTTTTGTTTTTTAAATTTTCTTTTTTTTTTATGGTTGAAGTATGTGGGAAGAATTTTTTTTTTTTTTTTTAATTCCCTTTTTTTCCCTCTTTTTTTTTCTCTTTTATATATCTTTTTCTTTATTTCCAAAAAATAGAAGATATTAAGTATTGATATGTTATTTGTAGTAATATTGAATTAAGGTGTTAGTTTATAAAGTAAGCTATACATTGTAAACTGATTACTTCAAATAAAAAAATATTACACATGGAAAAAGCAGGAACGGGGGTACTGATTCTGGATGATCATATTGAATGGCGGTGCTGGCTCAAAAGGCTGAATGGTCTACTCCTGCATCTACTTTCTATGTCTCCATATACAAGTTTGTAGATTAATTGGCTGCAGTAAAATTGTAAATTGTCCCTAGCGTGTGGGGGTCGCTGGTCAGTGTGGACTCGGTGGGCCGAAGGGCCTGTGGCCACGCTGTGTCTCTAAACTAAACCATCGTTATGTAACTTGTTCCACTTGTTGCGTCCATTCATGTTCATACTGAACTCAACTAGGAGCTGTGAAGTTGCTCATTTCTAACAGGAGTGACACAGACACAAACACATCAGCTCAAACAGAAGGCTCCTCGACTTTGCAAAATGCTTATTTTATTGGAAAATCAAATATACAACACGACCGAGGGATTAAACCCAAGTCTCCATCCAATGCCCCGTACATCCTGTGCCCACAAAATACCCGTCCATTTTCCTTACAGTGCAGCACATTTGACACACGATGAAAGAATGGATCGACTGTGCTTATGATAAGTAGCCATGATCACATTGAATGGCGGTGCTGGCTCAAAGGGCCAAATGGCCTACTCCCATTGTCTATTGACCGGGCTAGTATTCACTGGAATCTAGGAGGGGATCTTATAGAAACATAGAAGCCTACTCCTGCTCCTATTGTTAACTGGGCTTGTATTCAATGGTATTTATAAGGAAGAGAGGGCATCTTGGAAAGGTTAGATGCAGGAAAATTATTCCCCATGTTAAAGAAGGAACTGCAGATGCTGAAGAAGGGTCTCGACCCGAAACGTTGCCTGTCTCCTTCGCTCCTTAAATTATTCCCCATGTTGGGGGAGTCCAGAACCAGGGGTCACACAGTTTAAGGATATGGGGTCAGCCATTTAGGACCGAGATGAGAAAGTCCAGGGCAAGGGGTCACAGTTTAAGGATAAGGGGGAAGTCTTTTAGGACCGAGATGAGAAAATCATTTTTCACACAGAGAGTGGTGAATCTGTGGAACTCTCTGCTACAGAGGGTAGTTGAGGCCAGTTCATTGGCTATATTTAAGAGGAAGTTAAACGTGGCCCTTGTGGCTAAAGGGATCAGGGGGTATGGAGAGAAGGCAGGTACAGGATACTGAGTTGGATGATCAGCCATGATCATATTGAATGGCGGTGCAGGCTCAAAGGGCAGAATGGCCTGCTCCTGCACCTAGTTTCTATGTTTCTATAAGATGAGGAAAAACAATTTTACCCAGAGAGTTGTGAATCTGTGGAATTCTCTGCCACAGAAGGCAGTGGAGGCCGATTCACTGGATGTTTTCAAGAGAGAGTTAGATTTAGCTCTTAGGGCTAACGGAATCAAGGGATATGGGGAGAAAACAGGAACGGGGTACTGATTCTGGATGATCTGCCGTGATCATGTTGAATGGCGGTGCAGGCTCGAAGGGCCGAATGCTTTACTCCTGCACCTATTGTCTATGTATCTAAGAGAGCACGGTGACTGCAAGCCACTGGGATCCCAGAACAATGAGCTCTAATCCCACTCCAGGGACACCCCTCATGTTCCTCAACGCACCGACTGCACTTGTGTATCCGCCAGCTCTACTCACTCCAAGGGCTTCCCCGACCCTCGACGACCCAACGCGGCAACCTGGGAGAGAGGGAGAAAAACAGATACAGATTCTGGATTAGTGCAGGGGTCAGGGGTTACGGGGAGAAGGCAGGGGAATGGGGTTAGGAGGGAGAGATAGATCAGCCATGATTGAATGGCGGAGTAGACTTGATGGGCCGAATGGCCTAATTCTGCTCCTATCATTGGCCCGGGCGGTGAGGCACGGGAGCAACGGGGACAATAAACCCGTCCCGTAACTCCCGCAGTGGGAAGTGAAGGCTGGTTAAAACAGAGGCAATCACAGTCGCATGATCCCACCCCCCCCCCCACCCAACCTGGCCCTGTGGTACAGTACAGCACAGGAACAGGCCCTTCGGCCCACAATATCTGTGCCGAACATGATGCCATTAACTTGACATGTGTCTGTGCGAGATCCACATCCGTGCACCAACCAAAAAACCCTCTTAGACACTCGTTCAGTTTATCTGTATGGTGTAAAATCTAGACTCGGTGGGCCGAAGGGCCTGTTTCCGTGCTGTATCTCCCGAGTGTAAAGTAGTCGGCGGTTCCTTGTACCTGTCATTCTGGCCAATGTAAGATGGACACAAGATGCCGGAGTAACTCAGCGGGTCAGGCAACATCTCGGGAGAGAAAGGAATGGGTGACATTTCGGGTCGAGACCTTTCTTCAGTCTGTACAAGGATCTTGAGCCGAAACGTCACCCATCCCTTCTCCCCAGAGACGCTGCCTGTCCCGCTGAGTTACTCCAGCATGTTGCGTCCATCGGCAGGGTGGGCCAGCATCTGCAGTTTCTTCCTACATGTTCTGATAAAGCTACACATCCTGCAATGGGGGGGGGGAAGGATGGAAGCAGATGACAACTCGCTGGCACCAAAGACGTGGCAGACCTGGCTCTCCCTCGCGACACATACGCACACAGGCCACAGTTAGACGCAGGCATGTCAAGAACTGGAGGGACCCTGTCACGGCTCAGTCACCAGGCCAGGTTAAACCAGTAGAACCAAGGAACTGCAGACGCTGCCCGATATGTGAAAGGATTGCTGGTTGGTGCGGACTCGGTGGGCCAAACGGCCTATGTATAGAAACATACATAGAAAATAGGTGCAGGAGTAGGCCTGCACCTCCATTCGTTCCTGCTTTCTCCCCATATCCCTTGATTCCGTTAGCCCCAAGAGCTAAATCTAACTCTCTCTTGAAAACATCCAGTGAATTGGCCTCCGCTGCCTTATGTGGCAGAGAATTCCACAGATTCACAACTCTCTGAAAAAGGTTTTCCTCATCTTAGTCCTAAATGGCAACCCCTTATTCTTAAAACTGTGTGAACCCTGGTCTGGACTCCCCCAACATCAGGGAACAATCTTCCTGCATCTAGCCTGTCCAATCCCTTACAAAATGTTATACGTTTCTATAAGATCCCCTCTCATCCTTCCAACAAATACAAGCCCAGTTGACCCATTCTCTCAGTATATGACAGTCCCGCCATCCTGGGAATTTACATCCTGGGAATACAAGCCCAGTCGACCATGTCTAGACCAGAACTAAAGGTCGGTACCTGGAGGGAGGGAGGGAGGGAGGGAGGGAGGGAGAGAGGGACAGGGACGATACACGTACCGGGATGGCCAGGTCCGTGTCGGCAGCACCGGCCCGGAGTCACATCGCCTCGCTGGGACAGGGTTTGGCGACTGCCTCAGAGACCCTGGTGCCAGGGTGCGTTGGCACTTGGCGTATAACCCCCCCCCCCACACACCCACACTCTAGCTACGAGCTTCAACCACAACCTCCTATCCTGAGGCTACTCTTGCCTTGAACGGGCTGAAGATCCCAGCATGTGGTCTCTCTGTTGTCTCCGAATGTCTTTAAATCGTTGTTACTCTTCCAGCCTCAACTCAAAGAGGGGAGAGAGGGAGAGGGAGAGGAGAGAAGGGGGGGGGAGAGAAGAGGGGGGGAGAGAGAAGAGGGGGGGAGAGAGAAGAGGGGGGGAGAGAGAAGAGGGGGGGAGAGAGACGAGGGGGGGAGAGAGAAGAGGGGGGAGAGAGAAGAGGGGGGGAGAGAGAAGAGGGGGGGAGAGAGAAGAGGGGGGGAGAGAGGAGAGGGGGGAGAGGAGAGGGGGGAGAGAGAAGAGGAGGGGAGAGAGAAGAGGGGGGGAGAGAGACGAGGGGGGGAGAGAGAAGAGGGGGGGAGAGAGAAGAGGGGGGAGAGAGAAGAGGGGGGGAGAGAGAAGAGGGGGGGAGAGAGGAGAGGGGGGGAGAGAGGAGAGGGGGGGAGAGGAGAGGGGGGAGAGAGGAGAGGGGGGGAGAGATAAGAGGGGGGGAGAGGAGAGGGGGGGGAGAGGAGAGGGGGGGAGAGGAGAGGGGGGAGAGAGAAGAGGGGGGGAGAGAAGAGGGGGGGAGAGAGAAGAGGGGGGGAGAGAGAAGAGGGGGAGGGGAGAAGGGGGGGGAGAAGA